>JAAALK010000290.1:50964297-51247431 GCA_019279435.1 Zizania palustris | reverse complement strand
CCACGGGGTCCCTGCCCAATTGTACGACGGAGGCATTAGTGGTTCCAGCGGCTTCACCCACCATGAGCCGAACCCATTGCCCAGAGGGGGGCTCGGCCATGTTGAAGGTATTTCGGACCATATCAGCGATCTCTCAACCGTTTAAATGCCTTGGTGGCCCTTTACAACAACATTGTCCTTTTTGTAACTATTCCTCTGCAACCTAAATGGGTGATTGGGGGGCAAAAATCATTTATGACAATCAAAGTAACAAATCTCCCCCCTGAAGTTAAGATATAAACAATCTGTGTCCTTACGATATATCAAACATGTCATCCTTCCATGACAACTCCAACCAAAAAAAATACCGCATGCCGAAAAATCGTGGACCGACCACAAATACGCAACTCGAAGATTGATTTTTTTCTTCTAGTCATAGTCATATTCTTCAACTCCTTTCCACAATTGTTTCAACTTTCAATTAAGGGCTTTAGCATAACGTTGAGGTGTGTTCCAGGATGCTCTGGACCAGGTATAATGAGAAACAGAAACAGAAATTCATATTTCATACAAAATGAAGGTGGAAGGATGTATGGAATATCAAAGATAGGCCAACAAAAGTATGACGATGCAGTTACATTGAAAGGCATGAATCCATCTTTTATCAACCCGATGCAAACATTCCTCACATTCCTAGCAAAGTCTGTGTCAAAATCATCTAGAGCCTTCCATGCCTCACCATCAGATGGGTGCACCATTACTTGGTCATTCTCATGTACACCTTCCTTATGACATCTCATATGCCTAGCAGTTTTCTTTGAGAGAAACAATCGTTTTACCCGAGGTGTAAGAGGCATGTAACGAAGTTGCTTATGATCAACCTCTATCGTCACCTTTTCATCGTCTTCATTTACGACCTCTATGAACCTTGGTTTATCACATTTTAGGCATTTCATCTAATTCCTATGTTCTTTCTAGAAAAGCATACATTTATCTTATCACACATCAATCTTCTCATACTCCATACCGAGAGCAGAAAGCATTTTTTGACTGGTACATGTCTTTCGTCATCTTATGGTTCATAGGAAGGACATCGTTGATCAAGTTCACGAGCTCCTTATAAAAATTGTTGGAGAACGAAAACTTCGACTTAATGGCCATAAGACGAATAACGAAAGCGAGTACGCTTACTGTGGTGTGCTCATGCAACGGCTCTTCTGAAGCTCTAAGGATATTGAAAAACTTTTGAACCTCCGGTGTAGGAGAATCCTCACGGTTTGTTTAAAACTCCCGTCGTATAGCATCAAGCATCTCATCCATCCTATCGCGAGCCGTGGTATCATCTTCTTCCACTACTAATACCATTTTTTCACGAAATGTCTCGCCATGGTGCACCCAAACTTCATAACCCGGCAAGAAACCATACTTGCAAATGTGTAGTGACATTGTTCTCTTGTCTTACCAATGAGAATTTCTGCACTTCATGCATGGGCACCTCGCGCCTGTAGTTTTTGTCAAAGCAAATGCACGGTCAACAAATTTCTCAGTGTTGATTACCCACTCCCTCATGTGAGCTCCATTTTTTTCCAACCACTATACATCCACCGTCGGTCGTCCTCAACCATTCTAGAAGCAAAATAGTCATTCAATGGAGAATGCAACATAAGTACTAGATGTTTGTATATACCACGACCCTATGTTTGTAGGAAAAGATATGTCCTAAACCCACCCAAGAGTGACTAACAGAGCGTGGTATTTATGATGATCCATGAGTCTGAAAGAAATTTCAGCAGCATAACCCCGTTGTTATCCAATTGCACGCCTGATAATGGTTCAATGGAGAACAACAAGATTATGATACTGAAATCTCATTCAGACTCATGACTCATCATAAATACCACGCTCTGTCGCCCACTCCGAGGTTGTCCAAAAAGGGACAATTCTGGATCTACACATCTCACACGCATGACACGTGTGAGACATGTTGGTCTGAAATGGGTGACACATAGATTTCGTTATACTACTTACATTTTTATCACATACAAAATTGCATATGAAAAGAATATATATATAAGAAAGTATATATATGCAGTACTAATCACCATAATGAAATCATCAACAAATGACAAATTAATACAAGAATATAATTAATAGCATATATAATAGCACATCGCATACAAAACAGTTGTAAAAGAATAAAATTAATATAGGAACATTTGTAATAGTTAACGTAATGTAATCATCACATAATACCGCATTAATTCATATATCCTACCAATTAATTGATTTTTTATTAATTACTTTGTGAATTCTACTTTCCTCTTGATAAGGACAACTACTTGTGACATGCGCATAACAATTAACGTCATTGTGAGCAAAATGAAACAATTATCCATTATATCACATACTATGACAAAAATCAAGTGTATCATACAATAAATTTCTACTTGACATTAGCAAATGAATCAATTATTCATTATATCAAATACTACAACAAAATTTAAGTGTAAATCACACAATCAATCTCTGGCCTCTACAACAAAATTTTTGCTAGCCTAGAGCAATCATTGCAATCCACTACGATAAAATTCACAAATCAAAAGTGAACAAAATTCTTAAAGTGGAAAATTACTTTATTAGCAGCGACGAATAGGAGGTCGGCCGGCGACGTAGACCGGCGGCCGGTGGCAGGGCGGGCATGGTGCTCAGGATGTCGGAGGAGGTGGCAGGGCGCACGGCGCGAGCGAGAGGCTAGTGGGAGGGAGGTCGCTGGGGTGGTTTTGGCCGACAGCAGGCGACGGCGGCCAGCGGCGGGGCGGGCAGGGTGCTCGGGTGGCCGAAGGAGGTGTCGGGGCACACGAGAAGCCGAGGAGGACAGGCGGCGGGCGGTCGCGGGGGCAGCTGCGGGCGGCGGTGGGCAGAGGCGAGGGCGGTTGCGTGCGTACAAGGAAACTAGGTTTCCCTGTACGCGCGGGGGGGGTGAAAAAATATCATTAAATTCCATCAACAAGCATTAAAGCTAACGTAACTTCCATCAGCTTTAATACTGGCCAACGGAAGTTAAAGATCTATACCGAGTGGGGGAAAATTCCCCTTTAAATTCCGTCGGACACAGTAAAAACCCAACGGAAGTTAATTTAACTTCTGTCGAACTCCATAAGCCAATGGAAGTTAATTAACTTTCGTCGGATTTCGGAAATGCCGACGGAAATTAAAAAGGCCGACGAAAATGTCTAGTTTTATTGTAGTGCAAGGCATACATTTCGAGCATCTTCTGCAAATTCAGGATGCTTATCGTTAAATTCTTTCCAAGCTTCACCATCTGCTGGATGTCATAGTTTTACATCTTTCGTACGGCTCATGCCATCACATATCATCTGAAGTTTTCGTAGTTGAAAATAACCTTTGGATCGTAGGTATCAATGGAAAATACCGTAACACTTTTTTTGGTTTCATTTTGCCCTTTTGTTTAGCTGATGAGGCATTCTCTTTAACAACTTTCCAACGAGAGCTCCCACACACATGGAAAACATCGTTTTTGGCATTTCACCTCGAAATAACATGCAATCTTTGGGGAAAGCATGGATTTTCACATAATCAAGACCTAATCCACGGATGATTTTCTTCGCTTCATAAAATGTCTTAGGCAGATTTGCTTCACGAGGTAGCATGACAGATAGTACACCCAATAGTGATGCAAACGATTCTTATGACCAACCATGTAAGCACTTCAAGTGATATAAGTGGACCAAAAATGATAACCTTGAGTATTTACAATGAGGGTATAACTTTACATGTGCATCCTTTAAGAATCTTGCATATATATTATGATCCCTCCCCGAATCATCACCTTCAGTTGGATTCACATTAATATCCTCTGGGGCATTATGTTCCATACTTGCAAATCTTGACCGAAAATCATCTGTTGTGCCTTCAAGCATGCCTACAGCCCTTCCAAATGCAGCATGTAGTAGTTCTTGCATGCTATTCGATCCTCCATCCCAGCGACCTTTTACTATACCCGTGGCAGACATTGTGGTCATATTAGGTACATCAACAAATGCAATTGTTGGTCTGTCATAATTCTCACTATGATGAACCCAAGAGGTATAACCTTCAAGAATACCTTCACACCTCATATGTGTCCTAACTTCATCACGAGTCTAGTTTATTCTATTCTTGCACTTTTTACATAAACACAATATCTCGCTGTCATGTGGAAGGTCCCGGTAAGAAAAAGTCAAAAATTCCTCAACACCATCTTCATATGCAGTCTTCTGTCTTGCTTTTTACATCCAACTTCTATCCATCACCCTATGTAAGGAGTTGTAAAATTTAAATAAAACAAATCAGGATTACTTTAAAAACATTTAGATTACAGCTTATGCTTGAAGAAATCAAACCATGACAACAAATAACAAGGAAGCTCAATCATACATGGACCATCTATAGCCATATGCACTATTGCATGATTGTAACAAAAATGTAACTAAAATTTACCACCTATGAGCATGGACTGGCCCATTAGGGTAAATTCACTAGCTAGCTTTCTTCCCCAAACACCTAGGAGATTACACATGGACTTAAAGTAAATGAAATTGCTCCTTTTTTCAACTCAATTTGATAATTCATAGTGCACACACATATAGTACAAGGGGAAAAAGGGAATTCCATTGTGGAGAGAAGCAAGTAGCCAAGCAGTTGTAGGTGGAGGACTTAGGGCCACCGACCTATTGTATGTTGACGATGACGACAACCTGGGCGACCTCCATATCTCGGTGGCACGTATCATGAGCAAAGGGAGGGAGGGGCGGCACGGCGCAGTGAGAAGAGGGAGGGGCAGCGTGGTTCAGTGAGCAGAGGGAGGGGCGGCGCGATGCAGTACGCGGAGTGAGGGGCGGCACGACAAAGTATGCGTGGAGGGAGGGAGGTGCAATAAAATGAATACAGAAAAATCAGAATTTGTAGAAAATGTTTATTTTAATTCTCATAAAGCCACAAATGCCTAAATAAATAAAATCCAGAGAAATAATTCAAATCATGATCTGAAAATTTTATGTTGTTTTCCAAAGACCAAGATACAATTTTTAGAATTTTTATAAATTTTTCCAAAGGACGATTGAAAATAGAAGCAAATCCAAAGATGAAATTAGACAGAGACCCTTTTCCCATGAACAATTTTGAGCTAGAAGGGAAGAAGGTGTTGATTCGACCAGAGCAGGTCGAGTCGGCTAAGGGGAAAGCAATCGTCATTGGAGACACTCGCACACGCACACTTGTACCAAAGAATCCGGAGGTAGGGGTGTGGAAAGAAAATATTAAGTCATCATCTTCGGCCAAACATCGTAGAAGGCCGAAGGTGACTTACAAGATGCTTTTGTACAAGCACCAACGAAGGTCCGAAAGAAGAGGTGTTCACCCACAGGCTCCAGGACGGCCGAAGCCCCCTAGGAGGGTGAGTCTCGTGAGTGTTGAGTTCGGACCTCATGGTCTGAACACCCCTTCGGAGTGGGTACAGCCTCTGGCAGGGTTCGGACCTCAAGGTCCGAACACCTCTTTGGAGTGGGTACAGCCTTCAGCAGGGTTCGGACCTCAGTGGTTGAACCCCCCTCTGGGTTGGTCCCAACCTCCGGCAGGGTTCAGACCTTAGTGGTCGAACCCTCCCCCGGCTTGGCCCCTGTTTTCGGGAAGCTTCGAGCCTCAGTGGTCGAACCCACCTCCTCCGGAGGGTTTCCAGCCTCTAGGTGGATCCGAGCCTCAATGGCCGAACCCATCTCCTCCGAGTAGGCTGCAGCCTCCGGATGGACTCGGACTCCAGTGGCCGGGCCCACCTCCGCCATGGGCTAATTTACCTCCGGCTTGGCAGGACCCTTCGCTGGTCTGGTCCGAGGTACCATCGACGTGGCCGGGCTCCCAACTAGCCAATGGGTTCGGCACTTAGTGGGCGAAGCCGCTAGAGCCTCCGATACCGCCGCCCTACTGCTGGATGATGGCTCCGACTTGGCCTCCACCACCAGAGAGCTTCGTGCAATGTATGACTACTAATACTCACACTCCTTCTAGTGTCTCTGAGTGGCAGGTTCGGGGGCCCGCGTGGGATGACAATATTGTTCACCACATGTCCGTAGTGCCTCAGAACCGGGCTCTGCGAGATGTCACCGGAAGGGATGAATGTGAAGACGCCTCGAAGGTTATAGTCATCAGGGTTGGATCCTAGGAGGTCCAAATCCCGAAGGGTGCCCCAATGGGACAGTGTGACGACTCAGCCAAAGCTCGGTCTGACCGGCCCACTATCGCTGGTCCGACTGGCCTTACGATGGTTTTTGGCACAGACCGGTCTGACTGGCCCGCTACGGCCGGTCCGACTGACCAGGAGCAGAAGACCTCACATGGCAAGCGCAAGACATCCAAGGCCGATACAAACAAATCCCCTTCTGCCAAAAGTGCTAGAAGCAAGACCATGGCTCCCGGCACCCGTCCTCAGCCATCGTGGGCACCCTTGGGGATGTCCAAATCACAAAAGAGGAGGTTGCAGCACTTGAGGGCACAAGAGATACGAGAGGAGAAGGCCGAGGAGGCATGGGACACATTTTTTGAGGAGATCCATCCTCGGCTCACGGTGAAGAAAGTATGGAGAGCTAGGCCAGTCATAGTCAATGACTCGGCCCCGTTGTTAGCTCCGACGAAGATGATTTGTTTGACGACGACTACACTCCCGTCTCCGAGGGACCCGCTCCTCAGGCGATGGATATTGGCGTCATCATGTTGCCTTTCGAGTTCACTCCACTGCACGAGGAGGCCAGGATTGCTCAGCTAAACCTTGGCCCGTGGGACGTAGTATTCGAGAAGCCCGGAGACACGAACCGTCACCTAAGACCCCTCTACATAAGGGGGCACATCGACGGGAAGCCTATCTCAAGGATGCTTGTCAATGGCGGTGCCACCGTGAACCTAATGACGTACTCCCTTCTAAGGAAGCTCGACAAGGATGACGATGACCTGAAGAAGACCAACGTCACCCTCAACAGCTTCAACGGCGACATGAAAGAAGCTAAAGGGGTACTGTCCCTAGAACTGATGGTGGGGAACAAGACTCTGCCCACCGCTTTCTTCGTCGTCGACGTACAAGGCAATTATAATGTGTTGATTGGGCATCATTGGATCCATGCAAATCAGTGTGTGTCATCTACCCTGCATCAGCACCTAATACAATGGGATGGCGACGAAGTCAAGATAGTCTACGCCGATACATCGGCCCATGTTAGTTTGGTCGATGCATCCGGTGACGCCGCCCATGATGAGATAGAGTGCTTGTCGGGACGGGACCTCTCGGATTACGACTTTGTCAGTGTATCAAAGGGGAGGTTCATTCCTATTTCCGTGAAGCCGGCCGGTGTGGCTCAGTTGTGTCTAAGATAGGAGAATGTCTAGCGCTAATCTTGATTGGCTAAAATCTCATGTGTAGCAATATCAGTCTTCTCAAGACGGTATCGCCGAAGCCATTGAAGATTTTTGAGAGGTAGAAAAATTAGGTAAAGGCTTCTCATCGGCCGATCCTTTGGAACAAGTAGACATAGGAGATGGTAGTGTTCCGAGGCCGACGTTTGTAAATCATAATCTAAATAATGATGTAAAGGCCAAAGTAATAAAATTGCTTCGATTGTATGTTGATTGCTTCGCATGCGACTACAGCAAGATGCCCGGGCTAAGCTGAGAGCTTGTTGAGCATCAGCTCCCTATCAAACTCGGGTTTAGGCCTTATAAACAGCCTCCATGCCGCTTCAATTTGACAATCTATGACCGAGTTAAAGAGGAGGTTGAAGGTCTATTAGCGACAGGTTTTATTAGGCCATGCAAGTACGCAGAATGGGTCGCTAACATCGTGCCTGTCGAGAAGAAAGAGAGTGGCAAGATCCGCATCTGCGTAGACTTTAGGGATTTGAACAAGGCTACTCCAAAAGACGAATACCCCATGCCGATAGCCGACATGTTGATCAACGATGCCTCGGGACACAAGGTACTAAGTTTTCTTGATGGCAACATTGGTTATAATCAAATCTTTATGGCCGAAGAAGACGTTTTTAGAACGGCTTTTCGCTGGCCGGGTTTTGTCGGCTTGTTTGAGTGGGTAGTAATGACGTTTGGTTTAAAGAATGTTGGCGTCACATACCAACGTGTCATGAACTTAATCTTTCATGACTTGCTAGGGGTTATGTTAGAAGTTTATATAGATGATGTTGTGGTCAAATCGGACGCTATGGAAAACCACCTCGCCGATTTGAGAGTTGCTTTCGAAAGAATGCGTCAGTATGGCTTAAAAATGATCCCGCTCAAGTGTGCTTTTGGTGTGTCGGCGGGTAAGTTCTTGGGATTCATGATTCATGAAAGAGGCATTGAAATTGATCCCAAGAGGCTTGAGAAAATTAGAGGATGTGTAGCGCCGAAATGTAAGAAAGATGTGCAAAAACTACTAGGCAAGGTTAATTATTTGTGACGCTTTATATCTAACTTGTCTGGCAAAATTGATGCGTTCGAGAAAATAAAAGAGTGCTTATCGACGCCGCCAGTGGTAAGGGCGCTGAAGGCCGGGATTCTGTTTCAGCTTTATATTGCCGTGGAGGAGAGTGTGATTGGAGCCGTGTTGACTCAAGACATCGAAGGAAGAGAGTACATCATCACCTTCTTGAGTCCTCGACTTCTAGACGCTGAGACAAGGTACGCGTTTGTGGAGCGTTTGTGTTTATCCCTCTATTATGCGTGTACCAAATTACGTCACTATCTTCTCCCTAACACATGTATTGTCACTTGCCAAACGGATGTCGTAAAATACATGTTGCAAAAGCCGATTCTAAGTGGTAGAATCGGCAAGTGGGCGTATGCGTTAATCGAATATGATTTGGCTTATGAGCCATTGAAATCTATGAAAGGCCAAGTCGTTGCTAATTTTATAGTGGATCACCACATAGATGTCAATTGGGGCGATAAAGTCGCTTTGATTGAAGTATTACCATGTAAACTTTACTTCGATGGTTCGGCTTGCAAAAATGGCCAAGGTGTTGGAGTGGTACTCGTATCACCAAGTGGTATGCGCTTTGAAACCTCGGCCCATTTGGAATTTCATTCAACTAATAATCAAGCCGAATACGAAGCCCTATTGCTAGGTCTTGAGTTGTTAAACTCCATGGGTGTGAAATATGTTCATGCATATGGTGATTCTTTATTAGTTGTGCAACAAGTAGCCAAGCTTGCTCAATGTTTTAACGGTTTGTTAAATAGCTACTTGGATAAATGTTTAGACTTAATTCCTACCTTTAATGATTTTGAGATTACTCATGTGTCTAGAGAGGCCAACTCACTTGCAAATGACTTGGCTCAACAAGCATCAGGCTATCAAATTAGGAGGGGCAAATTCTGCACACGGGAAAGGTCGATGTTTGAAGATGATGTAGAACCCGAGGGTACTACTGTCGGTCTGACCGGCTTTGTAAGCACGGTCCGACCGCCCTTGCGTACCCGGTCCGACCGACCATGTCAGGATGGTCAGACCGAACTATGCCAGACAACCGGCAATAGTCAGTTGAACCAGGCCAACATGGCCGGTCCGACCGACTGTTGTCAGGAAGGTTTAGTGCTCGGGGGGCAGGTCCAAATAGTAAATCTTGAGGCCAGTTCTAGTGGGAATTTAGCCATTGCTCCTTTGGCCAGTGAGGATGACTGGAGGATCCCAATCGTCCAATATTTGAGAAATCCAAGCCAAAAGGTTGATCGGAAGGTTCGGCGATAGGCTTTCAAATTTGTTTTGCTCAACGATATGTTGTATCGTCGGACTATCGACAGAGTACTTTTGAAGTGTTTAGACCCCGATCAAGCTAGAGTTGTTGTAGGCGAAGTACATGAAGGGCTTTGCGGTACTCATCAGTCGGCCCCGAAGATGAGTTGGATGCTCAAAAGGGCAGGTTTTTATTGGCCGACTATGACTGAAGACTGTTTTAGATACTATAGAGGATGCAAAGCTTGTCAAAAGTTTGGAAATATTCAGCTAGCACCCACGTTGGTGCTTAATCCTATTATCAAACCATGGTCATTCTGAGGTTGGAGTTTAGACTTCATCGGCCAAATTCATCCTCCATCTTCGAAAGGGCATCGGTTCGTGTTGATGGCAACAGATTACTTCACCAAATGGACCAAGGTCGTGCCGCTCAAGAACATGACTCACAACGAGGTAATTGATTTCATCTTGAGAAACACATTATACACAGATTCAGCATTCCCCAAACTCTCACTACGGACCAATGTACTTCATTTGTTGCTAAAGAGATGAGGGACTTTGTCGAATACTATGGGGTCAAATTGGTAAACTCTTCCCCATATTATGCCCAGGCCAATGGTCAGGCCGAGTCTAGTAACAAAACTATGATTAAATTAATCGAGAAAAAGATTGAAGAGTTTCCAAAAAGGTGGCATGAGGTACTTTCCGAAGCTCTATGGGCTAGTAGAGTTGCAAAGCACGGTGCCACTAAAGTCAGTCCATATGAGTTAGTATATGGACAAGAAGTCGTTCTACCGGTAGAGGTGGATCTTGGCTAACTTAGATTTCTTAAGCAAGATGGCTTATCGGTCGATGAATATGAGACTTTTTTAAAGGATAATTTAGAAGAGGTGACCGATAAGAGGTTGAAGTCTCTAGAGGCAATAGAGAAATATAAAAGAAGAGTAGCTAGGGCCTACAACAAGAAGGTCAAGGCAAAATCGTTTCAAATTGATGATTTGGTGTGGAAGACGATTTTGCCTTTAGGCACTAGGAGTTCAAAATTCGGTAAATGGTCACCTAGTTGGGAAGGACCTTTTAAGGTAGTCGGAATCGCTCTAGGCAATGCATATGTCTTAGAATCTTTACAAGGAGAGCGATTTCGAAGGGCTTTGAATGGTAGATATTTAAAAAGTACTTCCCAAGTGTGTGGCAAAATGCTTGAATTGTTAAAAGGTCGATATTGCAAGTATCGCCCAAGGCCCGTCGTGCTTTTAGCTCACTAAGTTTGCTAAAAGGCAGGGTGCATGTGTTTATAGCAAAAAATGACATTAATAGTCAAACTAGGCAAATACTGAAAATAGTATTTTTGACCGAAAATATGTCAAACCTGGCAAAGGTCGGTCTGACAGGCTATGGTAGGCCGGTCTCATCGGCTAGGTCTGATCAGACCAGACCCATGGGCTCGGTCAGACCGGGCAGGGTCCAAATTATGGATCCGAGTTGGATTCAAGGTATTTTCGCCCAAAACTTATCTCAACATGGTTTTGACCGCATCTAACTCTATCTCTAGCCAAGGATAACCAGCCCACCCCCTACAAATACTAGGGGCAAGGCTGATTCAAGGTCTCTCTCCAATCCACAAAATCCAAAGCCCTAACTTTGAATCACATTTATTTTCTTTACTTTCCACATCTTCGTGGGTTTGCTTGAAAGCCCTCTATCTGTCGCATCTGTAATCACGGTAACCCTTGCTGGTTCGCTTGTGAACCTTCCGTTAATCCACGTAACAAATTGCTATCCTTTTTATCGGTTTTTATTGCCCTACTTGGCAATTCGGCCCTCTAGCCGAATTGTGTTTGATCTCTTATTGTTTTTGCAGATCAATTGCCTTCCTAAACATCTCTGCGAAGTTTGGAGGCGATTGAAGATTATTCGCTAAGGTTACCGAGGTTTAGCAGATCGGATCTATTACTTTGGTCCGACCGGCGTTACGATACCGGTATGACTAGAGCCCTTCATTAGGCTATTGTCGGCAACGGCCGGTCAGACCGAGGGTGCCCCGCCGGTCTGACCTAGGTACTCCGCACTGCGCAGAAGCCCTTCGCCGGAGTCCCTTTGCCGGAGCCTTACGCGCCGGAGCCCGCGTACTCCGAAGCCTACCTCGTCGGTCTGACTGGGAAGGTTTTGCCGGTCTGACCGGAGATCTCCGCACCGTGACCAGAGCATACTTCGCACCAACCTTCAGGACTTCGCCCGGAGCCACTTCGCAACCTCCGGTTTGACCGAGGTTATACCTCCGGTCTGACTGGACTTGTGGCCGAAGCTGCCCTAGGGACCCTTCGTACCAGACTCCACTATAACTCCGAATCAGCCTCCGAATTGGCCGATTCCAGGTATTTTGGTCATTTTGTCACTGTTTATATTATTACTAATACTTTTTGGCCAATTGGATTAAAATATTAATTATTTATCTGATTGTCTGGTGACTCCAAATCCCTTGTCACTATCCAGGGTAGTCGAAACGCGACGTCGGTATCGTTGCGATACTTTTGGACGTCGAACCGGCCCAAGTGCGGGGACGCATTTCTGCGTCAACAGTACGACATCTTGATCTATTGTATCCTATTCATGTTGTGTGCCATTCATCTAAATAAAGTATGCTTGATGATTTGAAGTTTTATTGATTTAACGTGATTAGCGACCGTCTTGGTTGGGTCCGATCTTGCAATTACAATGGTCTAATGATATGAATATGTTGTTTGGCATGCTTGCTTTAGTTTCTATCGATGTACAAGCCGATAGGTTATCTCTGTTTCCGCACTATGTCCCATCTCCGTATGTAAGGCGCTCATCGGCCCTGATTCGCAAAGGTGTTATCCTATCGGCCGATAGAGAGTTCTGCGTGATACCACGGGCATGGTCATCGGCCCCATGGCCGGTAGGCTTGTTCGTTCCTTCTTATTCTATTCTCGTTGTGGTAATTGGCTTGATAGACGATCGGTGTTGCTACTAACGTTGTTCTTTATGATTCCTTATCAGTTGCAGGATCAAACTGATTGACACGCTCAGAACCATCTTTTTTCTAAGATTATATGACCTGCATTGGAGTTAAGCAGATCTCTCAGGCCACGTGTGTGACCAAAAACTGCACCAACAAGGACCAAGTGGGGAGCTTGGTGCCGGAAGATCAAGGAGGCTAGTTAAAGTCGAGGATGATCCTAGTGGTACATATAAAGATGAAGCAAGTCATGGGCTAAAGGATGATGAAGACTACATGTTAACTAAGTCAAGCAAAGGAGATGTCACTGCAAGTGACAAGGCGACTCGAGGGATCGGGAGCGGGAGAGACTTGCTAACTGTCAAGATCGCAAGATGGTGGACATGTATCAAGGTGGACCAATCCGGGCACACAATGCGGGTGTGTCAAGCGCTTTGTCGGTTTTGGCTCAAAACTGTCAACCACAAATCTAGGATCCAATGGTTGTTATGCGAAGCCGTGAAAGTCATCCCTAAAGACGTAGCATCGAATAAATATCAGAAATTATGTTTTTACTATATTGCCCTCTATGCCTTGTATAGGTAAAATAAACCATATGGACTTTTTAGTGTTTAGACTTGATTACTTAGGCTATAAATAGGGTGCAGGCTATAAATAGGGTGCAGTTCTTTCGGTTTGGGGTCACTTTTTGAACACCATACTTTGCTATCTAGAATTTTTAAAGGCTATTTTATTTCTCGTGCTTAGGGGAAGTATCATGTGCACATCGGCTGGCCGTACACATAATACACATGTGAGATCTTCACCTTCAATCTATAATCCAACGGACAACAACTCCACCGGGGATTATCGCAAATGTAGCAAGGAACGGAATGGAGGAGGTGAGAGGTGTTTTCTGCTAAATAATCTGATAGAGCTATTGTCCGTTGGATTATAGATTAAAGGTGGAGATCTTACATGTACATCATGTGTACGGTCAGCCGATGTACATAGGATACTTCCCCTTCTTTTCCACCCGTGTGCCGTCTAAGTTATTTTCTTCTTGCCGACCGGCCAGATTTGCAGTCCCCGTCACTGGTTCTTGTGTCGACGTCGTGGTCTTCATGCTGCTCGTGGCTGGCCATTCTCTGGTCTCTGACGCTGCATCCGACTGCTTGTTTCCTATACTGACACCGTTTTTTCTCTTGTTCATGGCTATGTTGTTTTTGTTTCTTTCTCGGGAGCTGTGATTGTGCATCATCTCTAGAGAATACCGCTCGTGTTATTTCCTATGCTCGCAGGGCCGGCCTTGGGCCAGTGCCAATGGTGCGACCGCATCGGGCCTCTGAAAATAGGGGGTCTCTAAAATTTAGTACGCTAATAGGTCTCACAAGTATTAATAAAACCCAATTGCAAATTAGTCACTGATTTTGCATCGAGAACTGTTAGAAGAAATTGTTTTAAATAATCTAGAGATATTTCTCTTTGTATTTAAACTTATTAGTGTGAGATTCGTTAATGACACTAAATTTTTAAATATTACTTTGTATTTTTATGGTGAATGAAGGCCTCCATTTTTTGTTCTACACCGGGCCACAAAAATGTCAAGGTCGGTCCTGTATACTCGGCCCTAGGCAAATCCATGCGTGAGAAGGCAAGGTGCACACGCATCTGCTCAACTGCACCAGGCTGCTGCACAGTGCTCTTACACATTTTTAAGGAAATCAACTTGAAGCTTTTTGTGTTACACTGCCTTGGTTTGCATGCGCATGGTTTTCTTTCTAGCCGGCTGATTACTTACGTAAGCAGACTATAAAACTTGCCATATTAGATTAGTAGTGAGGTGGAGGAGAAAAGAAATGAGAGAGAATAAAAGCGGGCTACTAGTTAACAGCATACTCATACACAGGTTCCAATGAACATTGTGAGATGGCGTAATATGTTACACATTAAATGCATGATGCATATAGCCAACTAACTATTATATGAGTTGGCTATTAGATTAGCTACATGTGACATGGCACAAATATAAAGTCAACAACTAGCTATATTATTAAACTTGCTCTAAGGGGGTGTTTAGATCAAGGGCTAAAGCAAAAGGAGCTAAAAATTAGTCACTTTAGAGGCTAAATATTCAAACAATAAGACTAAAAATGGGCTAAAATTTTTTAGTCCATTAGCCCCAAGGAGGAGCTAAGAAGAGTTAAAATGCCCTCTTTCTACCCATCATAAATGTTTTAGCTCTTTTTTAGTTCTTATATTCAAATAAGGGCGACTAAAATTTTAGTTATTTTAGTTACTTTGCTTTAGCTCATTGGATGCTTTCTAGCTCGCCGTCAGGGTTTGGCTTGGAATCATGCACGCACGGCACAACCGTTTCTATTTGCCTCGGTTTCCATGACGGCATTTTTTCTTGAGTTCTCGCCACCGCTGGGTGTCTTCAGTTCTTGTTGCATCTGAAGACTAACATCCGGCCTGAGGTAGTTTGGGCGTGCATTGGAACCTCCGTGCTCGCTTGCGTTTCGTGATGGCAAATGTTTTTCTGAACCGCTGGCATGTGCGTTTTTCTCCCCGTCGACCGAGGCTACGCTAGGCTTCTGTCGCCGCTAGCTCAAGCGGAGCCCGTACGTGCCTTGCCAGGCTTCCATGCCACTGCTCACATTTATTCCAATCAACACTGCAACCTCGTTCTCAACGCCACCGCTGATCACAGTTCTTCACTAGTACTCGACATTTTTGTTCCGCGCACACGTCCACCCGTCACGTCGACGAACTCACGTGTGCATACATACCTCCATCCGAGCCACTGTACAGTCTGCGCTCATCTGAACTTGCCTTCTTCTCCACGCAGATCACCTTCCGCTCATATGTAAGTATGTAAGACGTTCTTTTCCCTTGCAACTCAAGTATTTAAATTTCTGCAAGGTTATATATACTGCATGCCACATGTTTGATTAAATTCCTGCAAGGTTGAAAGTCTATCGGTTGTGCATGACAAGTGTTCGATAAAATTCCCGGATGACTTGTGAATGTGTCGATGTGGTGGTTATGTTGTGTTTGATGAAATGGTTGTTTGATTTGAGAATGAGTTCTTTCGTATCCATCAAATATTTGATCCACTTAATTTGTCCATGTTGCTTCTGCTAGTTTATTTTGAAGGTGTGTTTGGTGAAAGGAATAGTCCATCTTTTCGAAAGAAATTGTTAAGGCTCATATTCACCCTCTAGTCGCCTATTTCAGTCCGATAGAATTTACTCATCCTAATGACGGGAGAGACGTCTCTAGGCCCCTCAAAATAGTTGGATTGGAAAAGTGTATGATCATGCCACTACGACTAAAGAGTTAGTCATGATTGAATCAACAACTACTTGATCGAGTGAAATGTCGAGCTAACCAACAAGGGTGGCATAAATCTCGCCTTGAGCAAACTGATGTTGTGTTGTAAAGGGATCGGTGCATGAGTACATCAAGATTTAGAGAAAGTTTGATTTTGAATTTGTATGCTTTTTGGGATCAAAATATGCTGCTAGGTACCGCTATTGATCAGTGATCTGGAAAAGGTTTCTGGTGATCAACCATTTGCGTATGAGCCTATTGGGTCAGACACTTAAGTGGATGGAATAAAAACTTGCAAGAAATGGTTCTTGTGTATTGGGAGATTGATGGAATTATGCCCAAGAAAATTTTGGGGTAACCGGAAGTTTTGGACATAGAGACACCGAAAGTTCTGGTTGAGCAATCCAGAACCGAGTTTCTAGAGGAACCGGAAGTTTTGGTTGGGAACTAGAGTTCCGGTAAGGAATTAATTCGATAAAGAAGGAAATGAAAGGTCAGGTTGGGAACTAGAAGTTCCGATCTAGGTGAAACATATTAGATCTATTGGGCCCAAGTCCTAGTATTATATAAAGGGAGGAGGGAGGTTGTGGGGCTATTGTTGTCATTGCTTAAACCCTAGCCACCATCCCTCTCCTCTCCCTTCGATCTCAAGAGTTGAGATCGTTTTCTCCTCGGATCTCGTGATCGAAGCTAGCAAGTCGGCGTGAGGTGTTCTTCCTCCTTGTACGTATGGACTCTGTGGAGGCACTACTTGAATAGCGGTGCTCGTTGTCTTCTTCACATGGACATCATCAGACTTCATCAACTTGATCGCCATTGAATGGGCGGAGCAAGGCGAGGTTGAGCGAGGACGTGCTACCTCAACAACTTCTTCTACTGCACTAGCATGTCTCGTGTTAGAAGGTAATGATCTATGATCCCTCATGTACATGGTTCATAGACTAACGGGGTTAAAAATTAAAATTATCGGCTAGCACAGCCTCCCCTATATCCCAACATTATATTCAAACCCACAAGTAATCATGGGTTGTACCACTACAAATGGATCTAGAAAAAGTGCAGGTGCATAGCATAACAAAACGAACCTCTAGATATATCATGGATATTGTAAGCTCTACATCAACATTTCTTTTTTGACTAACAACAACAAAATTGGCACTACTATCATTTTATGAAGTTTCTACGGAACTAGACTCGTTAGATTCTCTAACGTTACACTACATAGAGAAACATTTTCTAACTCACCAATCAAGCTGTGTAGTTATGCTATTAGTTTTTCATAGCTTATATGAAGATAACAAGACTTGAAAATTAGTAAAAATATCTAGATAGCTGAACTCATGAGTTTTCCATCGGGTTTTTGGTACCCGATTGGTTTGGGCATGGGTTTTGTTTTAAACCTATGATTTTCATGGGTTCGGGTTTGAGTGGGTTTCACGGGTTTATTTCACAGATAGTTTTTTACAAATCCCACGTCTTTTGCACACTACCACAGAAATAATCTTTAGTGACAGAGCTTTACTGATAGATAAATAACATGTGTCACTAATACACTTTTATTAATAGACCATTTTTCATGGGTTTGTAGTATTTCCTTATTAGCGACGGGTTATAATATGACCCATTACTAAAGAGCATGAAACCCCATTAGTATGGATCGAATTACCACTCGTCACTAATGGGTCGAAGATTAGTGACAGGTGGAAATTATCGCCCGTCACTAAAGACAGGTATTAGTTGCCAACTGAAAGCACATATTTATGCATCTAGGCCCCTAATTTGTTTTGGTGTTTCAATGACAATAGTGATCAAATTATACTGACATGTTTGCTCTGATGAATGCAAGAATTAAGAATTAAAAGTGGTATTGCAGCTCTATTGATCTTGAAGAAATCAAGTTATTTGTTCTACTTAAGATCAGGTAGTGCTTATTGTAAAGTTTTTCTACTTTCTTGAGTCTAGGTATGTCATACTATCAAGATAAATAAGTTGATCGTTGATCCAAAGCTAAGTGCTCAAATCAATATTTGTCCAAAATATGATTTAAGTTGGATTTTATTTGCACTATAGATTGTTCGGGTTAAAACGGGACAATCTAAAAACAAGCTTCTGTTTGATTTTATTTACACATCAGACTATCCAGATCCTATCCGGATAATTCAAAAACATGGTTCTATTCGATTTATTTATGAGCCAGATTG
Organism: Zizania palustris; assembly: GCA_019279435.1. NCBI lineage: Eukaryota > Viridiplantae > Streptophyta > Magnoliopsida > Poales > Poaceae > Zizania > Zizania palustris. Next base: position 51,229,187 of record JAAALK010000290.1, on the reverse strand, counting down.
TTCAGATCTAGATTGGACCATCCAAAAATATACTTCTATTTAAATTATTTTTTGAGTCGGACTATTCAGACTCTGACCGGACTATCCAAAAACTTGTTTCTATTGAAATTTATTCTAAAGTCGGAATGTCTAGATTTTTGGCTAGACAATCCAAAAATTGCTCTCAGTTTGATTTGTATTTCATGGTTGGACTGTCCGGACTTTGGTCAGATTGTATACAAACACCTTTCTGTTTGGACTAAAATTTTTTGGCCTGGAATATACATACTCTAATCATACTATTCAAAACACTTGTTTTATTTCATTTTTATTTGGTCTAGATCATCCAGTTAAGCTCAGACTGTTCTCTTGGATCTTGAGGGAAGAAGAGTGTTCTCCCCCACAATCTACATGTGTTTTGTTGGATCAATCTCTTGACAATAGTGTGGGTGTGTGCTTTGAGTTCTTCACTGGTTCTTGAGCACATGTCGTTAGATCATGTCATCAAATCTATTACTCTTGTAGATCAAGATATCCTAGATAGCTAGACATTGATCCATAAGCACCCAAGAATTGTGGGTGACCGAACAAGTTTGTATAAGGCCTCGCCTCAGCTTCAAAGAGGCAACTAAGTAAAATCCAAGACTTACGGAGGTAAGAGTTTGGTGAGAATTAGGGTTGAAAGAGACCTAACCCTTTGATGTTTCCTCAATAGAGACATAGGATCGGAGGATCGGAACATCAGAAAAAAAAATCATTGTGTCCATTATTATTATAGCTAGTTATGATTTCCATCGATCTATCTATTTCCTAGAAAGCTTAATTCTCGTTGAATTCATTAGGTGGCATATTGTTGGTGCATTTATTGGTCACACTTTGACACACACGTGGTTTGGGAGATCTGCTTAACTCTAGTGTAGGTCCTACGTTCTTAGAAAAAAGGGTTCAAGGCATGTCAATCAGTTCAACCCTGCAACTGATAAGGAAATGGAGAAACGATATCACTAGCATAGCCTATCAGCTATCGATTCGATGACTGTAGCAAGGATAGGATAATCGTGGACTTATTATGCTGATCGTCCATAGGGACGATGACTACGGGTGAAGGGATCGAGCAAGCACGCCATCGATCGATGAGATAGGCAGTTTGCACGTATGGGCCGATGAGTGCTTTCCGAGGGTGAATAAGGTATGACTTTGAATTGAAGATAACTTAACCTATCGTCTTGTACTCCGACAAAAATAAATAAAACGTGCTAGATGACATTTCTATATCATGAAAATCAACACAATAACTAGATCGGACCTAACCAAGACAGTAGCTAATCACGATGATCTTAATGATATGTTAAATTATCGGGCATGCTTTATTTAGATGAATGGTATACAACATGAAAAAGATACAATACCAAGATATGTCGGACTTAACCGATAAAGCCTCAAACTACCACACCTAGATCACATCAATCTAAGAGATCAATTTGATGCAGCCTTATACCTAGCCAATACATCGCGATAAACCGACGATTGTACTATTTCAGCTAAATGTCTTCAAGAGATCAAATTGATGCAGCCGTGAAGACACTGACCTAGTCGATACGATCATCAAGGGTGGCGGGACTCACCTCTTTGCCGGAGATCGAAACGATGCAGCCCAGCTCCAAGTATCAAATCTCGCTGGGATAAACCTTGGGAAACCAAGGGTGGCGATGCGCCGAGTAATTGTTTGACAGAGATGTGTGTTTCTAATATAACTAAGGGATACATATTTATATTCCAGAGACTTGTCGTCCAAACAATCTATCCTAACCAATTCTGGATAAAACTTTATCTTATCATCATCGGCTCCTCCATATGTGGCCATGTTGTAACGGATGGGCTTCTTTGACCATATTTGACTGGATTCTCCTTTAACTTTCTTTGATTGTGTGACATCCTTGGTGGGCCCTATGCTTTACCAAATCTTGGCATCAATACATGCCCCTGGTTTCAGAGCATTAAATGGCCTCTGATGCTTCGAAATTACCGGCCATCATCATCCCCTACCACCACGTCTTCTCGAACGTCTATTCACACAATCCTTTCACATTCATTAAAATGTCAGTCGAAATCCTTCATCTTCTAGTACTTTTAAATATTACAGAGGGTTTCAGCTCTATACTACTTTTAGCTTTTCTCTGCCTCTTCGTATTCCTTTGGCCATTCATACCTGCGATGGATATCCCTAGCACATTTACCTTTTTGTCACAGTAGTATTGTTTTTTCCGTCGGACATCGTGAACGGCCCCACCAGCTCCACCGGGATTGGCCTGGTTTGGTAGACAAAGAATTACCCTAGTCTATAAGTATTCATCTTTCTTCATTTCTCCCTTTCACACTTTCTTCCCTCTGTTAGTCTCTGAGTTGATTGTCATTTGCCACGAGTATTGTTTGCTTACTTCTTCTTTCTGTTAAACCTGCACCTCAGTGACGCTAGAATGGCTACTCTCAATGTGATTCCCGAGGTAAGTTTTTTACTCTCCATCGCCCTTTCTTTTTTTCTTTCACTGCTTCTTACCACATTTCTTTTCTTTCCCTTTCGTAGAACCTGCAATATCATATTCTAATTCCCATAGCCACTAATCTTCTAGTTTCTTCCTGGGCTCTTTGGGCAACCCGGACCCCGTCGATTTAATAAATGCCAAAACTTGTAGAATTCCTTACAAATGTTCCTCCATACGCTCTTCCGATTGGGCTAAGTTTTAATTCTTTTTCTTCTCCTATCCCTGGTTGGCGTGACTGGTATCTTAGGGTATCAGACACCTACTGCCCCCTTTGGGATGACATTGACATCGATCATTGCATCGGTCTTTCCCATGCTGAGCTGTATCTAAACGAGCCGATGCTAGCCGTGTCCTATTACTTCTAGTCTGACGCCTTGAATGCTTTTATTTTTGGTCATGGGCCGATGAGTCCCACTTTGCACGATGTCCTCTTTTTGACCTTCCTTGATATTGACTCACCAGCTAACCCCTTCTTCTTTCATTTCTAACCATCCCATTGCCTTGACATCATGTCGATTGATAGTTGGGGCCGATATATCACGAGGCACAATAGCAAAATCGGCCTCGTAGATATCATTGAACCCATCGATTTCCTGAACCTCTGGTTGGAAGAGTTCATTTTCTGCATACCAGCTCTAGCCCTGACTTTTCAATTTCATTTTTTAGCCAAACAGCTTGTCGCCCATGTGTGGATCCCACTTTGTCGTTATCTCCTTGGAGCGACCTACCGTCTCCTTCACCTCGTATCGGCCGAACTATCGGCTGGTAATGTCGTCGACCGACCTAGAGGCCCCTGGTGATTCCTCTAGCTTTGGCTCAGTGTTTATATAGTTGATGTCATTGGAGGAAACCCCCCTTTCCCAGTCTCATTTTCCTTCCAATTTTCTAGAATCGGCCATCCCAACCTATCGCCGCTACTCTTCCTTGGGTGAAGCAGCATCATCCTTTCCTGATTTTTCTTTGTCCTCTACGGCTTTGGCTGTTTTCTTCAAAAGCCACCTTGGGTTTTCCGATCGGACCATCTAGTTCCCCTTCAGATATTACTCGAAGTATGAACGCCCTCATTGGATAGTTTTGATTGATGTGTCCAGGGACGAAGAGTCCCTTCGCATATTCTTAGCAACAACCTTTCCTTGCTTACTCCCTGTCGACTTCACTGATGAACATCCTCATCGGACCTCCCATGAGCTTTAACACCCATCGGTAATCTCCCAGCAGCTGGGCTTCGGTCAACTCCCACCCAATCTCTTTTTTGTTGGTCAGATACGAACCCATGGGAGAGTCACGAGTGCCTTGGAGTGGGATCGCCTTTCCCATATGACCGATGGGATCCGCACCGGAGACCTTATTTCCTAGATGACCTGTCGGGCGACTTCCGTCGCCTTCTGCCAATGGTGGGGCGAGTTGAATCAACATATCTTCAATTGTTCCTCATTGATTTACTAGGGGCGGCTTCACCCAGATGACACACATGCATGGCCTGAGGTAAATTCTTAGACTCCCCTTTCCATTTGTTTCCTCTTGTAGGACAATGATCACGATGCCCCTTTGGTGAGCTCTAGTGGTCGGTCGATACAATATGGGTCGGTATCGACCACCACAAACTTCGGTGCTGGCACCCCCACCCCCACAGCGTGGGTGAATAGAAGGTAGTCATAAATCGCTGACCATGTTAAGGAACTTCAATCGACTGTTAGTGGAGGAGGCTGATCTGAAGGCGAAGCCGAAGGGATCTTGGTAGGCAGTTTTCTTCTTGTAATATACTTGTCTTGTAATCTGGAAAACTTAATATATTTCTAATTCCATATGGTTTCGTTTTTAATTCCATGCTCTTGATGTATGATGCTTCTGCATCAGCCGTATGAAAGCGATACCACTAGTATCGGCTTTTTGGCGCATAGATTCCTACACGTTTATCCAAACACTCGGGAAGTATTTCTTTAGATAATTCCCGTTCAATGCTTTCCCGAATACTTCTCCGTCCAGTGCTTCGAGCAAATAAGTGTTGTCAGGAACCACTCGATGTATCTAAAATGATCCTTCCCAATTAGGGGCTCACTTACTGAACCGATTATCTTTAGACCCGATCAGTAGGATAAGTTTCCATATGAGTTCTCCTTGTTCAAATAATTTCGGTACCACCTTCTTATTGTAGAACCTGGTGAACTCTTGCTTTATTTTCCTAAATCTTATCGAGGGCTCTTAATCGGATCTACGTTAGATCGTCTAGGCCATCTATCATTATATTATAATAATCATCGGCTGTCAGTTGATCCTGTAATGTGATCCTTCCCGAGCCGTTGTTATTTTCCTACGGCAATACGGCCTCATGGCCATAGACCAATTGATATGGTGGTACTTGAGTGGATCCGTGACGCACCATCCGATAAGCTCAGACTGCTTCCGATAGGGACTAATGCCAACACCTAGGTTGTTCGCTAATTTTACGCCTTATCAACTTGATCAAAATTTTATTTTATGCTTCTGCTTGCCCATTATCCTATGCATAATATGGTGACGAATTCAAGAGCCTAATCCCCATACCGGCTATGAACTGTTGAAATTACTCTGACACAAAAATTGTCCCTTGATCTGTGGTGATATGTTGCGAGATTCCGAACCAATATATTATATGTTCCCTCATGAACTCGATGGCATCATCAGATGTGACTTTATTGAGTAGAACGTCCTCTACCCACTTCATGAAATAATCAATGGCTGCTATTATGAATTCGTGACCTTTGCTCGATGCTAGATAAATTTGGATGATCATATCGATACCCCATCCCCTGAAGGGCCAGGGTTTGATTATCGAGTTCATTGCCGATGTGGGTGCCCTTTGGACGGCTCCAAATTTCTGACAATCCTGACACCCCTTATAATATCTTATGCAGTCTTCCACCATGGTCGGCCAAAAGTAACCTGCCCCTCGAAGTAACCATTTCATTTTCTAGGTTGACTGATGTGTCCCATATATGCCATCGTGTACCTCGCACATCACAACTTTGGCTTCTTTGGTACTTATGCATCTGAGGAGGACTCCATCAATCATATGGTGGTACAAATCTTCATTGAGCAATACGTACTTAATTTCCTGGTACCGGAGTTTTCTTGGCACCGATGCCGAAGGGTTTTTCAGATAATTAATGATATCATATCTCCAGTCATCGGCTTCTATCTCCATGACTTCTACCTCGACCAACCTGGCCATCGGCTTATATCCTGATGTCGTTTAGGCTAAATCGTTTGCCTCTGAGTTCTGCTCCCTTGGGATGTGAATGAGGGTCACACTTCAGAAGTTTTCCATTATAGTTCAGTAGTGATCATGGTATCCCTTTAGTACATCGTCCTTGCACTCGTACTCATCTGACGGCTGCTTCATAATTAGTAGAGAGTCTCCGAGAATCTCGATTGTATCGGCACCCGCTTCTTCTAATAACTACAATCCCTTTAGCACGGCCTCATATTTAGCTTCATTATTAGTGGAGAAGGGCTTGATAGTGTATGCGAACTCAAATAGTGCCCCCTAAGGGGATAGATCACCAGGCCGATGCCTCATCTGTGCCGGTGCACTGATCCATCAAATAACAATGTCCATGGCTCTAGCTCAACGTGGGTTAACGCCTCGTCCTTGTGTTGAACTATTAAATCGGCTATCGCTTGCCCTTTTATTGCCTTAGCCGATTCATACCTGAGATCAAATTCGGTTAGAGCGAGGACCTATTGCCTGATACGTCCTTTTAATACTAGGGCTGATACCATATATTTAATGACATCGACCTTACATACTATGGTGAACTCCATCGAGAGCATGTAATGTCTCAATTTGGTGCACACGAAGTACAAACATAAATAGAGATTCTCCACTGTGGGGTATCGGGTCTCAGTGTCTATTAGTCTTCTGTTGAGATAGAATATCACCCTCTCTTTCTTGTTGACCTCCTGAATTAAAACCGCCCTGATGGCTTTGCTGTCGGTTGTCAAATATAACCTGAACAGAGTCCCCTTCTTCGTCAGCATCAATACTAGCAGTGAACTTAGGTACTCTTTGATTTCGTCAAATGCTCTCTGCTGCTTATCTCCCCATGCGAATTCCTGGTCGGGCTTCAACTTTAACACAGAGTTGTTGGACCGAAAACGGCTACCAGAGGGGGGTTGAATGGGAGCTTTTAAGAATTCAGGCTAAAAACAGCCTTCGGTTTTAATCCTGTCTTCTGCGGAACAGGCTTCGAACACTACTGTCACGCCCCGATTTATCAAATCGAGACATTATTGAATTTCATAAGAAAAACAATAATCCAAGAGGTTCATCATGCGACATACGTACATCATACAGTATTCATGGCACGCAGACCATAATTATTACATCATTGTCTTTAGTAAAAGCAGCAAATAAAATATTTTAGAAAACGGCATGACGAACTCCTTCTTCAGGATCTTTCTTCTCGACTGGGTCACTACTCCAGACCGTCTTCATAGTAGGTATCCTCTGTGGGGTCCAACGGGTATGAGTACAAAAAGTACTCAACAAGCCACCGCAAATGCAAATAATAATGCAAGGTAATAAACAAGGAAGGGTAATGGCTCAAAGTGCGGAAAAGTACATTTACAGTTATTGCATTTAATGTAATCACATTTTAATTATGCGGAAAAGTAGACATGAACATCAACAACATCCACTAACTCGAGGAGTACGTTTTACCTCCTCGCACAACAGTCCTTACATGACAATTCAACATGCACATACATTTTCAAAGTAGACTAACTGTGGGATGTCACGCAACCCGCCCTTGACCGTGGGCTCGGCTTTTCGAAAAGATTTATGACTCTGATCAGAGGTGTACTACTGTACCCACAAGGCACGCACTCATCCCAACGAGATGACCCATTTCACGGGAACTCGTGCCAAAACCTCAATATGAGATGTTCCAAGCGATAACCACCCGCTCTAGGTTTCGCCGGCGCGCCGGGCCGCATCCCGGCTAACGTCGCACCCCCTTTTGCGCCACATTGGTACAAGTCACCCGCAGGTGCAACTTGACCCATCTCCAATTGGTGGCCTCGGTTTGGAACAACCCATACCTTAGTTAGGACTTACCCACTAGACTTGTGGTTAGTACGGAAGTGTATTGTAACGGATCCCTCAGACCGGTCCTTATAGTGCCCCGGGTGCTACCGACCAATGCCCTAGCTTGCACCCGGAACCCACCATGCATTCACTCACAACCATAACTCCAACACCGACAGAATTCCATAGATAAGAAACCATGGGGATCATATGGTAGAACCAAGTACTACGACTCATTTTTATCCTATAGCGATCGTGTCGATACATTGGACACTAGCTAATAACATATATCATACGGTGACAAGGAGTTTAGGCTAGAGAGCATGGCTTGGGTTGCACATCAAGGTCGGGGGATCCTAAATAAATATATTGTAAGGGTTCATTTGACTAATGCATATATAACCTATGTGTTTTAACGATAGTTTAATCAAACATGGGTTCAATATGCTCAAAAGATTGGTTTGGCGACTTGCCTTGTTCAGCGAAAGGGGAGGGAGGAACTTCCGGGAAGTATTCCGGCTCCTCGACGGCGTCGTAGTCTTTTCAATAATAATAAAGTAAAATAAATACAACATTCGATATAAACAACGTAAAATCACACAACAAGCATATGGGTTTAAGTTGGTTTGACCTTAAAGAAAATCAGTTGTTAAGGTTCTGAATTTTATTTCATAAATAATTTAAAATGAATCAAAATGAATTATTGTTTTTCCTAAAAAGGGGTTTTAAGTGTGAATAATACTACATTAAGTTTTCTAATCAATTTAATATGAATGATTCAGAGAAAACTCAGTGGTCCTAGTGTTTAAACAGAAGGGAACAGTTATATAAATTTTCTGGAGTTTAAATATTTAAATTTGCAATTTAATCCTAAGGGCATTTGAATACTTATTTAAATAAACATGGAAATGTCAAGGTAAACCTACTGTTTTTATTGCATAAACATGTAGAGAATAATTTTATGAATTTTCTGAAATTGGAATGGTAATTTTTAGAGTTCAAACGCATTAGATATGAATTTTACAAGTTTAAAAGCATTTCTGGAATTTATTTTCAAATTTTAAACCTCCCGGGTCTACGGTGAGCCAGGCCCACGGTGAACCCGCGCACTGTGCGCGTGCGCCGGGTCGATCTGGACCGTTGGATCCAGATCCAACGCGCGAGAGCGAGGCGGGAGGGTTAAGTTGGCGTGGACGGCCAGGATTAAAACGCTGAACCGGTACGCGATGGACGACCCAGATGCGATGCGGGATTTTAAAACTAACGGACGGCCGAGATTATAACGTACCCCTTCGCCGAGATCTAACGGATCAGATTAAACCGCACGCGGGGATTAATCGTCGCCGTCGGATCCAGATCGCACGGTCGTGCGCGAATCCGACACGGCACGGGTACTCGACCCGTGCCGGTCGTCTTCTCCGACGACGGCGAGCGGGCCAGCGGCCACGGCGAGCGACGGCGGGCGGGTCTAAGGCCTAAAATGGAAAGAGGGGTTCACGAGGATCACGGGGGTACCCTTGCGGCGGCGAGCGGTCGACGGAGTGAGGCCGGCGACGAGCGGAGGCGGTGGAGGCGTTCGGGTCCTTGGCGGCGACGGCGATCCGGCGAGGTTCGTCGTCGACGGAGCGGTGGCCGAGGTTGGTGAGGTCCTGGTGATCACGCTGGTGGCGGAGGCGAGGGCCGGGGTGGTCCGAGACGACGGCGAGGGGCGGCCGGAGACGAAACAGAGGGAGTGCTCTAAACGGCGAAGTGCGGGCGCTCTGCTTGGTTTGAGTGCGAATGGAGGCGTGGACCGAACGCGGTGGAGGGCAAGGGATTAAATAGAGGTACCGGCGGGGGCAGGGAGGGCGAAATTGACGGTGGCCGCGGTTAATTGCGCTTTGACGCCGGCGAGCTCGGGTTGAACGCGGTTCATCGAACCTGGACGTGAATCGGGCGGGATTAATAGGGGGAAACGGCCGGCGTGGTGAGGGGATTTCAATGCACGCGTCGGATTAAAGGGAGGGGGCCGGCGAGGGCGGATCCTAGGCGGAGTTAGGGCTTCGGTCGGCGAGGGGGGGGGATTTGGGGGCGGATCCCGCGGGGAAGACGGGTCTGACAGGTGGGCCAAGGTGGTCAGCGGGTACGAGCGCGCGAGAGAGGAGACTGACGGGTGGGGTCGGGCTCGGGCGCGAGGGGAGAAAGTTGGCGCCGACAGGTGGGGCCAAGGCGTCGGGTGCGCGCGTGAGAGGAGAGGGGCTCACTGACGGGTGGGCTCCACTGGTCAGAAGGCGCGCGCGGGTGGGAGTGGGCTGGGCCGGCCGGGAGAGAGGGAGGGGAGGGGAAACGGCCCAGTACTGTTTCTAAGTATTTCTGAATAAAAATAATTACAGAAAATAGTTTAAACCTTCTGGGGCATTTCCAAAGTGAGTAAAAATTTGTAAAAATTCTCAAAATTGTCTCTTGGCCTTAGGATCATATACAAAAAGTTTCACCTCCTAATTTGATCATCTACTCTATGTTGTAGTTCAAAAGGGTATAAAAGGGAATTAAAAGTATTTTCAGAAATAATAATTCCAAGAAATTGAATTTAATAATATATTTATTGTTTTGAAAATTTGGGGTGTTACAAACCTATCCCCCTTACAAGAATCTCGTCCTCGAGATTGGAACGTTACTCGAATAGCTCGGGGTACTGGGCTTTTAGCTCGTCTTCTTTTTCCCAAGTGGCTTCTTCGGCGGGATGGTTGTTCCATTGGACTTTGCAGAAGCGGACGACGCGACTTCTGGTTACTCTCTCCTTGGTTTCCAAGATCTTGACGGGCCTCTCTATGTAGGTCAAGTCTTCTTGGACATTAAGCTGCTGAAGGTCGGCTTGCTCGGTGGGCACACGGAGACACTTCTTCAGCTGCGAGACATGGAACACATCATGAACGCCTGCCAAGGATGGGGGCAGTTCAAGTTGATATGCCACTTCTCCTTGTCGACGGAGGATCTGGAAAGGTCCGACGTAGCGGGGTGCTAGTTTGCCTTTCATGTTGAACCTTTGAGTGCCACGGAGGGGAGTGACTCGGAGGTAGACGTAATCGCCCTCCTCAAAGGCTAGATCTCTTCGACGGTTATCGGCGTAGCTCTTTTGCCTGGATTGGGCGGCCTTCAAGCGGTCTCTTATGACCTTAACTTTCTCTTCGGCTTCTCTCAATAAGTCTGTCCCAAACAGTTGTGACTCTCCGGTTTGATCCCAGAGCAACGGCGTTCTGCACTTACGCCCATAGAGTGCTTCGAACGGGGACATTTGCAGGCTGGCTTGATAGCTGTTGTTGTAGGAGAACTCTGCATAAGGTAAGTTCTTGTCCCACATTCCGCCAAAGTCTAGAGCACAAGCTCTAAGCATATCTTCCAATATCTGGTTGACCCTTTCGGTTTGACCGTCGGTCTGTGGATGATAGGCGGTGCTAAAGTTCATCCGGGTGCCGAGTTCCTCTTGAAGGTTCTTCCAAAACTTGGAGGTAAACTGACTCCCGCGGTCAGATACAATCTTCTTGGGAACTCCGTGGAGGCACACGATCCGGGTCATATACAATTCAGCCAACTTGGCGACGGTGTAAGTTGTCTTGACCGGAACGAAGTGAGCTGCCTTGGTGAGTCGATCGACGATCACCCAGATAGAATCATGACCAGCTTGGGTCCTGGGTAGTCCCGTGATGAAGTCCATTCCTATTTCTTCCCACTTCCATTCAGGGACTTTGAGAGGTTGAAGAAGCCCAGCAGGTCTCTGATGCTCTGCCTTGACTCGCCGGCATGTGTCGCACTTGGCCACATACTCAGCTATTTCCCTCTTCATGCTGACCCACCAATATTTTTCCTTCAGGTCTTGGTACATCTTTGTACTCCCGGGATGAATGGAGTATAATGTATCGTGGGCTTCTTGAAGGATGAGGGTCTTCAGCTCTGGTTGATTGGGTACGCATACTCGGTTTCCGAACCAAATGGTACCATGTTCATCCTCGGAGAATCCGGGGGCTTTACCCTTCCTCATGTTTTGTTGGATCTCTAGGATATCGGGGTCTTCCTTCTGCTTCTCTCGGATCTGGTCTATTAAGACAGGCCGAGACTCCAAGGCAGCGAGGTACTCTCGAGTGGTGATCCCTAGGTTTAGCCTTTCCATCTCTTTATAAAGTAGGGGAGCCTGGTCTTGAATCATGATGGCATTGCAGTACCCTTTTCGACTAAGAGCGTCTGCCACCACGTTTGCTTTGCCCGGATGATAATGGATGCCCAAGTCGTAATCCTTGATCAGTTCCAACCATCTCCTTTGCCTGAGGTTCAGATCTGGTTGGGTGAATATGTACTTGAGACTCTTGTGGTCGGTGAAGACCTCACACCGATTTCCCACAAGGTAATGTCTCCATATCTTCAAGGCATGAACCACGGCTGCTAGTTCCAGGTCGTGGGTTGGGTAGTTCAGCTCATGCGGTCTCAGCTGCCGGGAGGCGTAGGATATCACCTTCCCTTCTTGCATTAACACGCATCCCAATCCTTGACGAGAGGCATCACAGTAGACGTGGAAGTCTTTCCGGATGTCTGGCAGAGTCAGAATGGGGGCTGACACGAGCTTCTTCTTGAGAGTCTGGAAGCTCTCTTCGCAGTCGGGGGTCCAATCAAACTTCACCTCTTTTTGCAGAAGTCTGGTCATCGGCTTGGCGATCTTGGAAAAATTCTCGATGAACCGGCGATAGTATCCGGCCAATCCGAGGAAACTCCGGATCTCGGTCACGGTCGTTGGCTGTAGCCAGTTGGTTACCGCTTCAACGGTGGTTGGGTCTACTGCTATTCCTCCGGCGGATATGACATGGCCGAGGAACTTCACCTCAGACGACCAAAATTCGCATTTGCTGTATTTGGCGTACAGTTGCTGCTCCCTTAGCTTTCCGAGGGTCAGACGGAGGTGAGTCTCGTGTTCTTCCTTGGTTTTGGAGTAAACGAGGATATCGTCGATGAATACCACGATGAACTTGTCCAAGAACTCCATGAATACATTGTTCATCATGTTCATGAAGAAGGCCGGGGCATTCGTGAGTCCGAACGACATCACAGTGTACTCGTAGAGTCCATAGCGGGAGGTGAAGGCAGTCTTGGGTATATCTTCCTCCCTGATCCTTAACTGGTGATAACCTGACCTGAGGTCGATCTTGGAGAACACCGAGGATCCCTTCAGTTGATCGAACAGATCGTCGATCCGTGGCAGAGGATACTTGTTCTTGATGGTTACATCGTTCAAGGCCCTATAGTCCACGCACATCCTTTGGTCTTGTCCTTCTTTAAGGCAAAGATAACCGGGGCACCCCAGGGTGAGGTACTCGGTCGGATGTACCCTTTCTGCTCTAGGTCTTCAATATTGGCTTTGACCTCAGCTAGTTCATTGGCGGCCATCCGGTATGGGCGCTTGGAAATTGGAGTGGTGCCGGGGACAAGCTCGATCCTGAATTCGATGTCTCGCTTGGGAGGCATTCCCGGTAGATCTTCAGGAAAGACGTCCGCGAACTCCTTGACTATGGGTACTTCTTCAAGGGCCAAAGAGTGAAGGGACGCACTGAGCGGCTTGCGACTGGTCATACGAAAGGTAACGACTTCGCCTTCTGGGTTGGTCACCGTGACGGATTTGTTGGCACAGTTGATCACACCTTTATGCTTCATCAACCAATCCATCCCTAGGATGAAATCAAGTCCGGTGCATTGGATGAGAACTGGCTTGGCTCGAAACAATACTCCTAGGATCTCAATCTGAACCTTAGGGCTATATAAGCGGGCTAAGGTCTTGTTGCCGGGAGTAGTAATAACCATGGGTGTGGGTAGCGGAAGTACGTCCAGTCCATGTGATTTTACGAAATCCTCGGAGACGAAGGAGTGTGTCGCTCCAGAGTCAAACAATATTAAGGCCGGTACGGAATTCACAGTAAACGTACCGAGCACGACTTCTGGCGCCTCCTGAGCTTCCTCCGCGTTGACGTGGTTTACGCGGGCTCGCACCGCCTGGTTGGGCGCCGCGCCTTGGGGCCGTTTGGGGTGGGGACACTGGTGGGAGTAGTGCCCCTCCTTGCGGCAGTTGAAGCAGACGACCGGCCTTCCTTGGCGATCCCTCAAGATCGGGGCTTTGACGGCCGGTGCGGGCTGAGCGGCCGGAGCTGGTGGAGCGGGGTGAGGATGCCCGGCGTTGGATCCACCGGCTGCATGCGGTGGCCTGTAGGCGGGCCGAGGATGGTAGGCGGGTGCTGGTGGCGGAGGGACGAAGCGGGGCCTCTGAGTGTTCGCCTGCTGGTGCTTGAAGGCGATCATCTTCCTCTTTTTGAGGTCCAGCTTGTTCTGCTCAGTCTCTTGGATGAGCGCTTTATTGACCAGCCGCTGGAAGTCGGCGAAGTCGGCGGCGACGAGCTGGATGGACAGCTCATCCTTAAGTCCCCTTAGGAACTTGGCTTGGCGGAGGGCGTCGGTGCGCACTTCCTCCGGTGCGTAGCGGGCGAGGCGGTTGAACTCATGGAGGTACTCCATGACAGTCCGGTTGCCTTGTTGCAGGTCGCGGAACTCCTGCTGTTTGACCGCGATGACACCGGTGGGGACGTGGGCGGCACGAAAGGCGATGGTGAACTCCGCCCAAGTCACCATGTGGCCCTCAGGCTGGGACGCACGGTAGTTGTCCCACCACTCGGCGGCGGGACCCTGGAGCTGATGAGTGGCGAAGGCCACTCGCTCCCGGTCTGTGCAGGGGAGGAGGTCGAGCTTCTTCTCGATGGTGCGGAGCCAATCTCCGGCCTCCATCGGGTTGGTCGTGCTCGAGAAAATGGGCGGGCGCACGCGCAAGAACTCGGAGAGTTGCGGAGCGGCCGCGGGTGCTGGTGCGCGAGGGGCGGACTCCCCGTTCTGCAGACGGTCCAACTGAGCCTGCTGGTGCTGCATTTGGGTGAGGAGGGCGGTGATCAGGTGATTCTGGTTCGCCATCATTTCCGCCAAGGTGGGGTGGTTGGCGGAAGGCGACCCAGACTGACGTGGGCCTGTCGCACCCCAGTGGGGTACAACTCCCTCGGGCGCATCCCGGCTTCCTCCTGCTCCGTTGTTGGAGTCGGGGTTCTGGTGGTCGGCCATCTTCTGAATATACATAGTCATAAGGCAAAAGAATTGACAAAACAATAATTTCAACTCATGTATAAATTCAGTGGTAGAATGTTCATTACAATCAAGTTTTTATTCTACCCAAGACACACTCGTCAGGGGTAGCACCACATACGAATTTTTATTTAAAAATAGTGACTCCTACGCCTACTCGCCACCGGAGGCAGTCTCCGTGCTCTCGGAACCACGGGTGCGCGGCTCCGAAGGGACGGTGGGCTCGAGAAAGTTCTCGATGATAGGATCGGAGACGAGGCCGGGGCGTGGTGCAGGGATGCTGGCGGTAGATGGTCCGGCGGTGGAGGGGTGAGGTGGGATCCGCTTGGGGCGAGGGACGGGCTCGCGGATGGGCTTCCTCTTCCTCGGAAGGAGAGGGACCATCTCAGCGATGTCCTTCTGCAGCTGCATGATCTTGCGCTGCAGCTCGCCGTTCTGCTGGATCAAGTTCTTCGTTTCTCCACGAAGAAACTCGACCGCCTCATGGTGCTCGTCGGCGTCGAGCACCGCCTCAGTATGGAGATCATCCATAGCCTGTAGAAGACGTGACTGCCGGGCCATGGCTGGATCACGCACGGAGTGAACTCCGTGGTAGATACTGCGGTGGGCGCCGGGAGTACGCTTCGGCACAAGCCGGAAGGATGTGTTCTGAAGACGATCGTCGTAGATCATCCTCAGCTCCATGAGGGCCTGGAGGGCGACTCGTTGGCACGCGACGTCGAAGGTCGGGCCTCCAAGTGCCGTAGTGTAGGGTGGCAGATGCTCTCCGGAGCCGTGGACGGTGAGGGAGACGTCGCAAGGCCCGGCGAATTCTTCCAAGTAGATCCCTTGGAATTCGGGTTCGAAGAGGAACCCGAGGAATGTGAGCATCATCCGGAGTTCCCTGACGAAGCCCTCAAGGTGTCGGCAGAAGCTTTGAACCCGGTAGACTGGCATCTACAAAACAGCAAGTTGAATAAAAGTGAGGAGAGGAACAAAATTTGTAAATTAGATTTTCGAGAAATAATTTCCTATGGTCCGTGGCTAGGCGGGTCTGTTTGGCTTCCTACAGTCGAGTCGGCTCTGATACCATCTTGTCACGCCCCGATTTATCAAATCGAGACATTATTGAATTTCATAAGAAAAACAATAATCCAAGAGGTTCATCATGCGACATACGTACATCATACAGTATTCATGGCACGCAGACCATAATTATTACATCATTGTCTTTAGTAAAAGCAGCAAATAAAATATTTTAGAAAACGGCATGACGAACTCCTTCTTCAGGATCTTTCTTCTCGACTGGGTCACTACTCCAGACCGTCTTCATAGTAGGTATCCTCTGTGGGGTCCAACGGGTATGAGTACAAAAAGTACTCAACAAGCCACCGCAAATGCAAATAATAATGCAAGGTAATAAACAAGGAAGGGTAATGGCTCAAAGTGCGGAAAAGTACATTTACAGTTATTGCATTTAATGTAATCACATTTTAATTATGCGGAAAAGTAGACATGAACATCAACAACATCCACTAACTCGAGGAGTACGTTTTACCTCCTCGCACAACAGTCCTTACATGACAATTCAACATGCACATACATTTTCAAAGTAGACTAACTGTGGGATGTCACGCAACCCGCCCTTGACCGTGGGCTCGGCTTTTCGAAAAGATTTATGACTCTGATCAGAGGTGTACTACTGTACCCACAAGGCACGCACTCATCCCAACGAGATGACCCATTTCACGGGAACTCGTGCCAAAACCTCAATATGAGATGTTCCAAGCGATAACCACCCGCTCTAGGTTTCGCCGGCGCGCCGGGCCGCATCCCGGCTAACGTCGCACCCCCTTTTGCGCCACATTGGTACAAGTCACCCGCAGGTGCAACTTGACCCATCTCCAATTGGTGGCCTCGGTTTGGAACAACCCATACCTTAGTTAGGACTTACCCACTAGACTTGTGGTTAGTACGGAAGTGTATTGTAACGGATCCCTCAGACCGGTCCTTATAGTGCCCCGGGTGCTACCGACCAATGCCCTAGCTTGCACCCGGAACCCACCATGCATTCACTCACAACCATAACTCCAACACCGACAGAATTCCATAGATAAGAAACCATGGGGATCATATGGTAGAACCAAGTACTACGACTCATTTTTATCCTATAGCGATCGTGTCGATACATTGGACACTAGCTAATAACATATATCATACGGTGACAAGGAGTTTAGGCTAGAGAGCATGGCTTGGGTTGCACATCAAGGTCGGGGGATCCTAAATAAATATATTGTAAGGGTTCATTTGACTAATGCATATATAACCTATGTGTTTTAACGATAGTTTAATCAAACATGGGTTCAATATGCTCAAAAGATTGGTTTGGCGACTTGCCTTGTTCAGCGAAAGGGGAGGGAGGAACTTCCGGGAAGTATTCCGGCTCCTCGACGGCGTCGTAGTCTTTTCAATAATAATAAAGTAAAATAAATACAACATTCGATATAAACAACGTAAAATCACACAACAAGCATATGGGTTTAAGTTGGTTTGACCTTAAAGAAAATCAGTTGTTAAGGTTCTGAATTTTATTTCATAAATAATTTAAAATGAATCAAAATGAATTATTGTTTTTCCTAAAAAGGGGTTTTAAGTGTGAATAATACTACATTAAGTTTTCTAATCAATTTAATATGAATGATTCAGAGAAACTCAGTGGTCCTAGTGTTTAAACAGAAGGGAACAGTTATATAAATTTTCTGGAGTTTAAATATTTAAATTTGCAATTTAATCCTAAGGGCATTTGAATACTTATTTAAATAAACATGGAAATGTCAAGGTAAACCTACTGTTTTTATTGCATAAACATGTAGAGAATAATTTTATGAATTTTCTGAAATTGGAATGGTAATTTTTAGAGTTCAAACGCATTAGATATGAATTTTACAAGTTTAAAAGCATTTCTGGAATTTATTTTCAAATTTTAAACCTCCCGGGTCTACGGTGAGCCAGGCCCACGGTGAACCCGCGCACTGTGCGCGTGCGCCGGGCCGATCTGGACCGTTGGATCCAGATCCAACGCGCGAGAGCGAGGCGGGAGGGTTAAGTTGGCGTGGACGGCCAGGATTAAAACGCTGAACCGGTACGCGATGGACGACCCAGATGCGATGCGGGATTTTAAAACTAACGGACGGCCGAGATTATAACGTACCCCTTCGCCGAGATCTAACGGATCAGATTAAACCGCACGCGGGGATTAATCGTCGCCGTCGGATCCAGATCGCACGGTCGTGCGCGAATCCGACACGGCACGGGTACTCGACCCGTGCCGGTCGTCTTCTCCGACGACGGCGAGCGGGCCAGCGGCCACGGCGAGCGACGGCGGGCGGGTCTAAGGCCTAAAATGGAAAGAGGGGTTCACGAGGATCACGGGGGTACCCTTGCGGCGGCGAGCGGTCGACGGAGTGAGGCCGGCGACGAGCGGAGGCGGTGGAGGCGTTCGGGTCCTTGGCGGCGACGGCGATCCGGCGAGGTTCGTCGTCGACGGAGCGGTGGCCGAGGTTGGTGAGGTCCTGGTGATCACGCTGGTGGCGGAGGCGAGGGCCGGGGTGGTCCGAGACGACGGCGAGGGGCGGCCGGAGACGAAACAGAGGGAGTGCTCTAAACGGCGAAGTGCGGGCGCTCTGCTTGGTTTGAGTGCGAATGGAGGCGTGGACCGAACGCGGTGGAGGGCAAGGGATTAAATAGAGGTACCGGCGGGGGCAGGGAGGGCGAAATTGACGGTGGCCGCGGTTAATTGCGCTTTGACGCCGGCGAGCTCGGGTTGAACGCGGTTCATCGAACCTGGACGTGAATCGGGCGGGATTAATAGGGGGAAACGGCCGGCGTGGTGAGGGGATTTCAATGCACGCGTCGGATTAAAGGGAGGGGGCCGGCGAGGGCGGATCCTAGGCGGAGTTAGGGCTTCGGCCGGCGAGGGGGGGGGATTTGGGGGCGGATCCCGCGGGGAAGACGGGTCTGACAGGTGGGCCAAGGTGGTCAGCGGGTACGAGCGCGCGAGAGAGGAGACTGACGGGTGGGGTCGGGCTCGGGCGCGAGGGGAGAAAGTTGGCGCCGACAGGTGGGGCCAAGGCGTCGGGTGCGCGCGTGAGAGGAGAGGGGCTCACTGACGGGTGGGCTCCACTGGTCAGAAGGCGCGCGCGGGTGGGAGTGGGCTGGGCCGGCCGGGAGAGAGGGAGGGGAGGGGAAACGGCCCAGTACTGTTTCTAAGTATTTCTGAATAAAAATAATTACAGAAAATAGTTTAAACCTTCTGGGGCATTTCCAAAGTGAGTAAAAATTTGTAAAAATTCTCAAAATTGTCTCTTGGCCTTAGGATCATATACAAAAAGTTTCACCTCCTAATTTGATCATCTACTCTATGTTGTAGTTCAAAAGGGTATAAAAGGGAATTAAAAGTATTTTCAGAAATAATAATTCCAAGAAATTGAATTTAATAATATATTTATTGTTTTGAAAATTTGGGGTGTTACAACTACCTTCGAAGGTCTGGTTCGGAGGTACTTCGACAGCTCCGAACACAGACTTCGCAGGAGCGAAAGTTCGAAGCCAAGAAGACTTCGCTCCACTAACAACCCTCGAAAAACTACTCTGCTAAGTCAGTGCAGGCTCCGCACACAGGGTGCTTCGAGCAGGCTTCGCACTTCACCCTTCGCAAGAGTGGACAGCCCTCTGAGGACTTCGACCAAGTACTTGGCAACAGCAACTGGTGCTGAGCTTCGTACACGAAGGTCTAAACGCACACACACGGACTTCGCTAAAGGCTTTGACACAAGAAGCACAACAGGCCTCGAACAGGGCTTCGCTAGTAAGCAGCGAGTTCTTGCCTCCTGTTACACAGAGCGACATCACACTGAAAAACACACTTCGCACAGAAACAACCTTCGCCTAGCCAGGCTTCGGTGCACTATAACTAGCGAGGTATGTAACGCGAGCTCAAGCAAAAAGCACAGTAAGCAGGGCTTCGCTGCTTGAACAAGGAACACAAATAAATTGAACTCTGGATGAATACAGCGAGGTATGTGGCTACAGGAGCTCAACAGTAAATGCTCAAAGTGTTAAATGTTACCTACCGAGCCCCCATATTTATAGCCCACAGTTCACCCAAAGGAAATGACTACTTTACCCCTAGGGTTTACAAAGGATTTGACTCTACAGAACTAAGGGGTACAAAAGGTAGTCCACCTTTATTCTTGAGGCTTCTCTGTCAGCTTTGCAGAGGGGACAGTGTCAGCCTTTTACAGAACAGACAGTGTCAGCCTTTGCAGTCTTTGACCTTCTGGAATCCTCCCTTCGCACGCGAGGGTGCGGTAGCTTCGGCGAGAAGCCTTGAGCCTGGTGGCCTTCGCTTCGCCGAAGATGGCCTTCGATACAGTGACGGTTTTGAGCCGAAGCCGTCAAAGCCCTTGGGCCTTCGCACCAACACCTCCAGAGTGGACCACCACGGCTTCGCAGCTTCACCCAGCTCGAACTCCGTCAGTCCGTGTACCGAAGCCATGCAGGCCGAAGCACCTCAAGTCAACCTTGCTCCGGAGCTAGCCTTGCTCCAAAGCCTTCCACCCTCCGAAGCCCCACCTTCGGAGTACCACCCTCCGAAGTCCCTCCTTCGTCCAAGGCCTCCGCATGAAGCATTCCATGAGCACTTCGTCGCAGTGTCTCTCCCCGAGCACACTCCTCGACGAGCCTCACCCGGACCATGCCTTCGATGCGCCTTGACTTCTGAGACCTTCGTCGGGTACCTTCGAGTGTCTCCCTCTGGAGCACACTTCGAACCCTTGCCTCCGCAGAGGACTTCTTCCAACCAACTCCGAAGTCACTCCATTCGGAGTACCTTCGAAGTGCCTCACCTCCGAGGACTTTGTCTCGGAGTACCTTCACCAGGAGCCACGCTCCGCACTCTCTGCCTTCACCTGGCACGCCTCGACCCGAGGACCGACCCGGACCACCTTCGCAGCCACCGTGATGGAGCTCCCCGCTCCCCTAGCATCAAGCCTCCCGCTCGACCCAGGTTCACCTGCTGCGAACCCGGACCACCTGCGCACCACCGACAAGCAAACAAGTGTTTCTAGTACTCCGGAGACCTCTCCGGGTTAGCAACCTCCGGCACACACTCCGGTGTACCGCCCAAAGTACCGAACCCTTCGGTACAAACCCAGTCATCGTGTCCTGTCGGACCCCTCCGACAGGCACACTCCGCTGCAACAGCTGCAGCAAGCAACCACCGAACATCCTTCGGTGAGACTACCTCTGAACACCCTCCGGAGGTACCACCCTCCGAAACCCTTCGGAGGTACCCTTCGAACATAGGGTAAAAGCCTGTCAATCACTCATCACAAGCACCGAAACCAACCCTTGGTTTCTCAATCTCCCCCTTGATGAGTGCATTGACAACCAAATCCAAGTCCAAGAAAAATTAAAAATTTTCAGCACACAAGTGACCATAAAAACCCATGAAAGAGCCAAATCATGTCACTTGACAACAGAATTTTCCTCCCCCTTTCTCACAGGAGTAAAAAGCCCCTTCGGCAATAAAAACTCCCCTGAGTTAAATTATCCCCCTTTGGCAAACAAAGAGCCTTTATGTCATGATTTCTCCCCCTTTGGAAATTATACCCCTTGCGGCAGAGAACGAAGCAAGTGACTCCCTGTTGGGGGAAAATATCTCATCTTCGGGGTTATTGCCGAAGCAACATAAAGGCAGACAGCGGATTCGAAGGTTCCCAGACGATCATCTTCGAAGATACCCGGAACCAAGTTCGAAGTACGAAGATAGGCATTGGTTCGGAGTACATCTTCGAACTAAGGCTCTTCAAGATCTTTTCTGCCAGCTAAGATGGAAGACTTATCTTCTTTCTCATTAGATTAGTCTTTTACCATTTTAGCCCTATTAAGGGAACCGAATAGTTTCTACTATGTCGGTTGTAATAGAGGGGTAAATAGGTCTTTTCCTTAATGTTTGGGCCTATAAATACCCCCCATTTCACCCTGTAATAGGGACCGAATACAAGTTATTCAATACACACATTCGAACTATTCTAAGTTGTTATCATTTCGGAGGCTTAGAACAGTTCTCTTCACAAACACTTCGTTTGTTAGTTTCTTTTTCACAGAAACCTGTTAGCGTAATCTTTTACGCCAACAGTTGGCGCCGTCCGTGGGGAACCTAGTCCGAGAAACTTCGTTCTCTACCAACCTTTTACATCATGCCTCCTAAGCGGAGCGCACCCCGCAATCCCACTCGGAGGTCCTCTCGGATCTCCGGAGAGATACCCTTCGACACAGTTGAAGTCGGAGGGTCTTCGGCTTTCCCTCCACAAACTCCGGAAGGGGCTTCCATTCCTCGAACATACGAAGCTTCTCCGCCAACCCCTTCCATACTCCGACCACCCGGATTCCCTTCTCCACCCTCCATCCCAATCCGAACTGATCCTACCAGTTCTCAAGACCCGGAAGATCCTTCCGGAGGAAATGAAAATAATCTTGGAGATATGGCCACTCAAATGGCCAATCTTCAAGCTGAAGTGGCAAGGTGGCGACAGGAAGCTGCGAGCAGGCTTCGCTCTCAAGCCACCCCAACTATCCCAGAAGTGCCCGAAGACGATGATCTCGATTATCCCGAAGCCCCGGAGAATGCCTCTTACGACAATGAATCTCCATTGCATCCTGAGCTGCAGAAGGTTCGCTTTGATCCAAAGTTTAAAACTTCGAAGCTCTGTAAGTATGCCGGAGATGAAGATCCCGGAGAGTTCGTTCGGTCTTATGCCCTAGAAATTGAGGCTAGCGGCGGAGTTAGAGACACTATGGCGAAGTGCTTCCCTTTAGCTCTTCAAGGAGTGGCATTGAGATGGTTCTGGTCTTTGAAGCCAGGATCAATCAATTCATGGTCGCAGTTGAAGAGGAAGTTTATAAGCAACTTTCAGGGCACCTTCGTGCCTCCTATGTCAACAGGAAGCCTTTTCCAGGTGAAACAGCTCCCCGGAGAAACATTGAGGCAGTACTTTAAGCGCTTCGCTCATACGAAGTCGCAAATTCGGGGGCTGTCCACATCTTCAGTGGTTGATGCAGCTCGGGAAGGCGTCAGTCATCAAGGCCTTCTGGATAAACTGCATCGGAAGAGCATCTCCTCAGTCTCTTAGTTAATGTCATACTTCGAGGAGTATGCGAGGTCAGAAGAGGGTTGGCTTCGGAGGACTGCTGCTACTTCGTCTATATTGCAAGAAGTCAAAGTAGAAGTGAAGACTTCGGCGCAGCCGCAGGAACCAGTCTTCGAAGTGCAACATGATCGGAGAAGAGGGCAAAAGCACCCTCGTTCTGAAGTCATGGATATTGCACCCCCACAGAAGTTTGCACCAAGGGCTCCACAGTCTACGGGGAACAAGGCCAGCGGCTGGAGGCCGCCAGGGAAAATTGCTGGCAAGGGCCAGACCCTTTTCTGCTGCATTCACGGAGAAAATCGAAGCCATGCAACTGACACTTGCAAGGCTATACTTACTCTAAGGGGAGAGTACTTAGAGAGAACTTCGGGTCGAGGCAGTACCGACCGAGTTCCAGCTGCAACGCGCCCAGAGCCGGTCCAGGCTGTGGCGCGAATAGAAAATTTTGATGCTGCAAGACAGCCTCCGGTGGCCAATGTTATGCCACCTCCGAAGCAAGAAGAAGGGCAAGATAGAGGAAAAAGAGTAGTTCTCCCTATCTCCGGAGGAGGTACCCTCGGAAGCATGTCCAAGAGACAGCGAAGAGAGTACGTTCGGGAAGTAGGTCATATTGGGACTTCGTCATCTGCAGCTGCAATGCCGGAGTGGTCTCACATTCCGATATCTTTCTCTGCGGAGGATGCAGCTGGTATTAAGTTCCCGCACGCAGATCCATTGGTTATCACTGCTGATATTGCGGGCACTGAAGTCCGAAGGGTGTTAATTGACGGAGGTAGCTCGGCAGATATCATTTTTGTTCAAGTCTTCGATCAGTTATGCATTTCCAGGAAGCATCTCCTTCCAGCGGCTCGTCCTCTGCAAGGCTTCGCAGGACCCCCGCTTGATGCACTTGGCCAGATAGGCCTGGAAGTCACCTTTGGAGAAGGTTTATTAGCCCGGACTGAAGAAGTAATTTTTGATGTGATAGATGCCCCGTATGCTTATAACGTCATCTTCGGAAGGGGCATGCTGAACCAGTTCGGAGCTGTGGCGCATCACAATTACTTGTGCATGAAGATGCCCACACAAGCTCAGAGGGTGGAATATGGTCATGGTCCCCCTCTTGATCCGAGGCAAGTAAACAGTGTGCAAAATAATGAAGAATTTTTTTCAGCCTCCTCCGAAGCTTCGAAGAAGTCTTTTCCGAGACCAAGTCCTGGAGGAGAGATTGCAACGAAGGTCATTGTTAAAAATGGTAAAGAGTACACTTTTCAATTTGGTAAAGATTTACCTCCTGAAGTTGCAACCTCCTTGGAAAAGGTGGTGGAAGAAAATTTGGATGTCTTCGCTTGGTCTGACGAAGATATCACCGGAGTCGATCGGGATATCATTGAACACAGTTTACTTGTAAACCCGAAGGCCCGGCCTGTTCGACAAGGACTCCGGAAGATGTCCGCAGAGAGAGCTGCTCTAGCTAAGGACGAAGTTGAAAAACTGTTGAAGGCTGGAATTATCAGAGAAGTGGCTCACACAGAATGGTTAGCCAACCCAGTCTTCGTCAGAAAGAAGTCTTCCGGGAAGTGGCGCATGTGCATTGATTTCACATCTTTGAATAAAGCATGCCCACGTGACCCCTACCCCATGCCCCGAATTGATCAACTGGTTGACTCCACCGCAGGTTCGGAGTTACTAAGCTTCCTCGACGCGTATTCTGGTTATCATCAAACATGGTTGAAGCGCGAAGATGAAATCAAGACAAGCTTCGTAACTCCTTCGGGAGTCTTCTGCTATGTAAGAATGCCCTTTGGCCTAAGAAATGTCGGGGCTACTTTTTCAAGATTAGTTGCTAAGGCTCTAGGTCATCAACTAGGTCGCAATGTGGAGGCCTATATGGATGATATTGTAATAAAGAGTGCTTTAAAGCACCAACATAGCCTAGAATTAGCAGAAACATTCAATAGCCTTCGGGCATGTGGGATCCGTCTTAACCCCGAAAAATGTATATTCAGAGCTAAGGCTAGAAAATTGTTAGGGTATTTAGTTTCAAGCAGGGGAATTGAAGCTAGCCCTACTCAAATAACTGCGCTGCAGAAGATAGCTCCTCCGGAGAATTTAAAGCAAGTGCAAAAGCTAACTGGGCGTCTGGCCGCACTTAGCAGATTTTTATCAAGGTCTGCGGAGAGGAGCTTGCCAATATTCAAAGCTTTGAAAGGGTCCGAAGATTTTGCATGGACACCGGAGTGTCAGAGAAGCTTCGAAGATATTAAAGATTATCTCAGTAATCTTGCTACACTCACGGTGCCTACTGCGGACGAAACCCTACTCCTGTACCTTGCAGCTACAGGTTCAGCTGTCAGCGCAGTCCTTGTGAGAGAAGTGGATTTCAATGGGAAGTTGGTCCAAAATCCTGTTTATTTTGTATCCGAAGCATTATCAAGAGCGAAGACAAGATACTCCGAACTTGAGAAGTTCGTTTATGCTCTGATAATGGCTTCGAGGAAGCTAAGACATTATTTTTTGGCTCATAATGTAATTGTACCAACTTCGTATCCCTTAGGAGATATGCTCCGAAGCAAAGATTCCACTGGAAGGATTGGAAAGTGGGCAGTCGAGCTAGCACCCTTCGGCATATCTTTCTTGGCAAGGACAGCTATCAAATCCCAAGTCCTAGCAGACTTCGTAGCAGAGTGGACTCCACCTGCGAATTTGACTCCGGAGAAATCAAGTGACGGAGTTTGAACTGTTTACTCCGATGGGGCTTTCCAAGCATCCGGAGCAGGCATTGGGGCAGTGTTGATTTCACCGTCAGGGCAAAGAGCAATGTACTCCGCAAGACTCAACTTTAAGTCTACCAATAATATAGCGGAGTGCCTAGATACCTCACAGTTGATAATGGAACACAGTTCGACGCAGAACCCTTCAGGAAGTTTTGCGAAGACCTAGGCATTCAGCTATGTTTTGCTGCAGTAAGGCATCCTCAGTCGAATGGAGCCGTAGAACGAGCCAATGGAAATATTTTATCAGGGCTAAATCGAAGAATAGTAGGATTAGCAAAAGGACTGTGGACCGAAGAGCTTCCGAAGATTCTGTGGTCCATTCGGACTACGCAAACAAGGTCCACAGGTTTTACTCCGTTCAGACTACTATTCGGAGATGAAGCTATGACTCCAACGGAGCTCAAAGGGGGATCATTTCGCAACACCGAACCGGACATTGAAGAAGAAAGACAAGCTTCGTTAGACTTATCAGAAGAAACAAGACTTCGAGCTGTAGCTAATTTATCAAAGTATCATCAGCAGACGAAGGCTTGGTATGACCCGAAGGTTAAGCTCAATGAACTAAGACCGGGTCATCTTGTTCTACGAAGCATTATAGCACCAGGGAAGTTAGGCAATAAATGGGAAGGTCCATACCTAATTGTCCGCTCAGGGCGCCCTGGTTCATTTAAATTAGCTAATTTAGAAGGTGAAGAGTTAGCACATACTTGGCATGCGGAGCACCTAAAGCGATACTTCGCATAAGGGCTCCTTGTAATTCGCTTGTAATCATCTCCTAAATTAATAAAGCATATGACCCTAATAGTTGCCTTCCCCTTATAGACTTCCAGCTTCCGAGTGGACGCACTGGAACCACGGGGTCGACCGAGAGGGAAGTGTCATTAAGCTGGGTTGTATTTTCGGACTTCGAACCCATAAAGTTCGAAGCATCCGACGTGGGGGCTGACATAATCCGGAGCCCAGGCCACCGGCTTGTAGGCATCCGTAAAAGAGCCCAAAACCACACCCTACGGAGTCCAAGCCATTGGCTGGTAGACTTCCGTAAAAAGAGCCGAAGGTGGCCAAAACCCTACGGAGTCCAGGCTGCAGCTGGTAGACTTCCGTAAAAAGAGCCGAAGGTGGCCAAAATCTGCGAAGTCCAAGCCATTGGCTAGTAGACTTCTGCAAAAAGAGCCGAAGGTGGCCAAACTATACGGAGTCCAAGCCATTGGCTGGTAGACATCCGTAAAAAGAGTCCAAAGAGACCATTGCAAACTCCGAACCATTGGTTCGTCAGAGATCGCAAAAATAAGCCGAAGGTGGCTAAAGCAAAACAGCATTTGAACCATGAGCTTCGAATGTCTGTTAACATAGTCCAAAGTGACAAATTTTTTAAGACACTAAAGTGTCCTGAAAGTTATCTCAAGTGATTTCTTTCATAAAACAAAGGTACTAAGCTACCATTCTTCCGACTGCAAAAAGTCGAAGACATTTCATAAGATTTCAAAAGATCTTTAAATGACAGAGGGGCTCCGAACCCCCAAAAAATTGTACTCCGAAGTTTTTTCTTTGCGCATAACCATCTTTGAATACATTTCGAAGTTGCTTATACCCAAAGAGGGGCTAGTAAATATGGAGATAATTTTAAATCGGCATTCATTATTGAAATAAATGTGTTTACAGATTACACTATGAAAAATTGGTATCTATACCAAGAAGGAATCGGAGACCTCTTCGGTCCCGAGAGCTAGGGGTGGAACGACTAGTTCCAACATCGGAAGTTCTAAGAACTTTATGTTTAACTCTCTTCCTCCCCCTCGAAGCTCTAAAATCCTTCTGCTCTTGTTGAAGCTCGGCCCAAGTTCGAAGCCGTTCGGGGCTTCTTTCCCAGCTTCTAAGATCTTCAGATTTTTATTTCGAGCTTCACCTTCGTCTTCAGACCAAATAGTGTCTTTAGAAGACGTGTTTGCGTTAACCTCTTTCTCTTCCTCTTTAATATAAGACAATACATCTTTGATTACTTCGGGCGCATTTACGCCAGAGTCATCTCGAGGAACAAGAAATCGAGGACGTTTATAACTCTTTAGAAGTTCGAAGGTGTTCCATAATGAGCGAAGTTCGTTGTTAAGCTCTAACACTTCGATGTCTTCCATAAGAGGCAAAGCCTAAAAATATAACAAACAAGATTTTCATTGATAAATGTTTACAAGCATGAGCTTTACATAGTCAAAAAATCCTAAATAATTCCTAAACCTGCGGGTTCGGAGGAGGCTGACTGCTCGAAGCTTGGCTCCGAACTTGCTTCTGGCGTTGGCCTTCATCGATCCAAGCCTTGATCGCGGAACGACCTTCGGCTCTCCATGAGGTTTGAAAGGCTCGCCAGGCGGCAGTCACGCCTTCGGAAGGATTCAAAAGCCGCTCGTCGTCGAAGGTAATGGAGCCCTCTGCGCTCGGAGTGATTGTTCGGCCCAAATCCTCATAGTAACGAAGTAGTCCGAGGGCAGACACTTGTCCGGAGAGTTCTCCATAACGAATGCTTGTCGTCTTCATTTGCTTCGCTGCTCCTTGGATCCTTTTTAGCCGGCGCAGCAGAGTCACGTTGTCATCCGAAGGAAGTGATCCAGTAGTACCGAAGTACTCCAGAACACCTAGCATCTGTTCGATGAACTCCGTAGCTACCTTCTCCGACTTAAGCTTTTCTTCAATCAGTGCATCCTTGCTCGAAGTCGTTTCTGCCAAAACTCCGGAAATCCTAGCAAGTTCAGACCCAGCACTAGCATGCTCCAACCGCACCTTTTCAATTTCAGCCCGAAGCACGATTCTTTCTGCTTCGAGCTCCTTATTAGCAGCCTCCAAGCCCTGTCTGGCCCTACGCTCCGTTGAAATCACATTATCCATTTGAAGTACTCTAGCTTCGGAGAAAGATAAGTTGCGTTTAAGAGCTTCATTTTCTTCCCGAAGCTGAGCAATTTCATTCTCGCTTGATAAAGTTGCAGCGCGGGCCAAGACTGCTTGCTGAGAAAAGAAAAAACTAAAGTAAGAAATTATTCATGTATAATTTGTTACTGGTTCGAAGATGTACTCCGAACCCAATATAATTCGCTAAAAGATATTAGTTCGAAGGTGCTCCGTACCTGATAGGCTGCTCGTTCCAGGGCAACGTTAAGCTCCGAACTCTTCGCCCTGCTTAATTTTGCTACCAGCTCTGTCTCCCTGACTTTGCGACTCACTCGACCTAAAGGTTTGAGCAGAGTCCGAAGCCCAGTTTGCTCCAAAAAAGGAGTCAAAAGAGGGAGCATTGCCGAAGCCTTTTGGTCATCCCTGCTTGACGAAGGTCCGGAGCGTTCTCCTGAGGTCCTTGGAACTTCAGAAGATGGCCCCCCCTCAGTTGATTCACTTTCATCTGTTGACTCAGACGAAGTTGATCCTTGAGTAGGGAGAGGCTCTATGTGTCTTTTACCCCTTCCAGGCCCCTGTTGAGCGACCTCCGGGTGCGGCTCCAAAGTTGTCGAAGGCCTTTGAGCTGCATCTTCATCAATCAATCTCACGAATAATATACCTTCATCTTCTTTAGAACCGGAGATTGAGGTTCTCGAGCTCGAAGGCGCAGGATCCGAAGGTGCGGGATTTTTTGGCTTCCGAGCCACCTTCTTCACCGGAGTCCTTGCGGAGCTCGAAGCTCCGGCTTCAGCTGTCCTCTTCTTGGGTCCTTTCTCCGAAGGCACCCAGTCCATCAGAGGGGGCGGAGTCAACTCCAACATTCCCCATACTCTGTTAAACCTCTCCCAACTCCCGACCAATTTAACTCTCCATTCTTTTTCAGTCGGAGTTGGGGCACCCAAAATCTTCTCTGAAGCCCTTACAATTTGTTCTGAAGTAATAGGGGCTGGAGAAGCTAAAAAATAAATCAAATTAGTCTTTCTTAGAAGTAAATATGTATAATGCATGTTGGTTTCGAAGTTACCTGCAGGGCTCGACGTTAAGTTGATCTTGCGGAGACCGCCTTCCGAATCATCCTCGAAGACGATAGGCCAGTTGGCCATCAGCGGAGGAATTTGCAGTCCGAGGAATTCTTCGGCTAAGTCCCGCATGCTTAACCTTCGGCTAATCTTTTGAAGCAGGTTAAGACGAGCTTCGAGTTGGCCTTCGTTGGGCTGCACTAAGGTTTCTTTCCGGAATTGAATTTCTTTAAGGGGCCCAGCCAGAGGACTGCTTGCTCCAACTTCGGCATAGAACCATCTCAGAACCCAATCAGTGTACCATCTAGCATTGATGGCCTTGGCAGGAAACTGAAGGGCATACTCATCTCGAAGTCTAAAGTTGATAGAGCCGAAGGATATCACCACTTTTTCACCTCCGGAGCCTACGAAGGTCTTCGGTTGGCAAGTTGCTTTGTGTAGTGCAGCGAAGATTTCTGCCCTCCCCTCACAACCTTCGGCTCTCAGCGCCCATTCGAAGATAGCTAATCTAGCTACTGGATTCGGAGATAATTGGGGGAGGGTTACATGGAACAGATCAAGTACCTCCGCCAGGAAATCCACTGCAGGGAGGCCCAAGCCAGCTTCGAAGAAGGCTTCGAATACCACTACTTCTCCAGGTCTTGGCGATGGAATCGATTCTTTGTCCGGCTTCCGGATCATAACTCCATTACTAATTTTTTCCCCTGCTGTGATTGCCAAAGACTCCCTCTTGCAGGTAGAAGGCCCCAACTCAAAAGATTGATCCAAATACTTCGTTGATGGCGGGCACAGACCTTGGTCATCGGCGATTTGGGGATTTCTCCCCCCTGCCGCCATGGATGTCATCGCCGGCATCGGAGGTGCCGCCGCCAACGCTGCCGCCACTGCTGCTACGGCCGCCTGCTGCCGGGCCAAGGCCGACGGAGGTGCAGATCCCTTAGTCTTCACCATCGCGACCGCCGGATTGCTCTGAGGAAATGGAGGCTAGGGCTCAAGAACTCAAAGGGCTAAAAAGTTTTTGATTGCGAGGATGCGGTGAAAAGGTAACCAGGTAACTTTTAGGCCTTCTATTTATAGCCTAGATTTCACTTTTTTACCGTTAGTTCAGGTCGTTTCGCATTCCTGCCGTTACTTTTCCCCGAGATTAACTCTTACTACAGTTTCCGTTAGAAACAGAAACTTAACGGCTATTTTCTCTAAGTCTAAAAGACTTTCGAACTTCTTGAGTCGGTTCTAAGATAGTTCGAAAAGCAATTACCTTAAGACTGATTTGAAGTTCATATCTTCGTGCATTTCGGAGATAAAATAAAAACCAATAACCCCTATGTTTGGTTATCTTTTCCTTCCGTATACTGCTCTCCTAATGTTACAGGTCAAATGGAGAAGCATATTCGAGGGGCTACTGTTGGGGAAAATATCTCATCTTCGGGGTTATTGCCGAAGCAACATAAAGGCAGACAGCGGATTCGAAGGTTCCCAGACGATCATCTTCGAAGATACCCGGAACCAAGTTCGAAGTACGAAGATAGGCATTGCTTCGGAGTACATCTTCGAACTAAGGCTCTTCAAGATCTTTTCTGCCAGCTAAGATGGAAGACTTATCTTCTTTCTCATTAGATTAGTCTTTTACCATTTTAGCCCTATTAAGGGAACCGAATAGTTTCTACTATGTCGGTTGTAATAGAGGGGTAAATAGGTCTTTTCCTTAATGTTTGGGCCTATAAATATCCCCCATTTCACCCTGTAATAGGGACCGAATACAAGTTATTCAATACACACATTCGAACTATTCTAAGTTGTTATCCTTTCGGAGGCTTAAAACAGTTCTCTTCACAAACACTTCGTTTGTTAGTTTCTTTTTCACAGAAACCTGTTAGCGTAATCTTTTACGCCAACACTCCCCCTTGAGGAATTTCTCCCCCTTTGGCAATGCAAGCATCAAGGAGCAAGTAAAAGATGCAAAGCTTCGAAATGAGCAGAATTGCAAAGACATATGAAGCAAAAATATGCCAACAATAACACCAAGGATCATGGGCTCAGCTCAAATTAATATTCTCTACAAGCATGATGAAGCATGTGATTTGAACTTTTTGAGATAAAAGCATCACCACTTACTCAAGGAAACTAGACAAGTAAGAGCAAGGACTGCGCAAAGCTAGTCAATTTCTACTCTAGACAGACAAGTCTAGTTCAAATGGAGCTTGAAAAGCAAACTTGATAATCAATGAATTTTGTTGTTCTTTTCTTAGTGCCAGGGGTTATTTGTTTGTCCACCTTATACTTTCCAATCCGGCCAAGCCTAGGCATAAAAGCCATATGAAGCTTAAGGCTTAGATTTTGGCATACACTACGCTATTTCAGTTCAGACCAATGTGCAATGGTAAGCAGTCTAGAATAGGGTAGTGCGACAAACAAACCCACCTGGATCTTTTCACTTAAGGCATGCAAATCATGGAATTTTTTATTATAATTAAGTGAACCAATTGTTTGGCATTTTATGAATATCCATGAAGATGTAGAACAATTTTTCAAGTTGCAATTTTTAGCATCCATGAACAGTGTTTTGCTGTCAAGCAGATAAAAGATAGCTAAAGCAGTCCTGCCTAAACATGCTAGATTCAAGACTAAGCAGTGAGCATGATTTGATTGTGAAAATAACACATCATGCACATGAATGTTCCAGATAAATTAAAAAGAGTTGAGCTGTCATGATGTCATGGATTATAAGCAGGCATATAAGTGCAAAAGATGTAAATGCAATTTAGCACACAATTAGCAAAGGCATATCCATCTAAAACAGCTCCCCCTCACAAAATGCCGTAAGGGTGACAAATACCAAGTTCCCCATGCAAGTAAGCAAATCGAGAAGCATCGAGGGGTTTTGTAAAAATGTCGGCGAGCTGGTGTTGGGTATCAACATATTGAAGTTCAATATCACCCTTCTCATTGTGATCTCTGAGAAAATGATACCGCACATCAATGTGTTTGGTTCTGGAGTGCTGAACCGGGTTGTTTGCAATACAAATAGCGCTAGTGTTATCACAGAAAAGTGGAACACTCTTATAATCTAACCCGAAATCCCGCAAAGTGGAGACCATCCACAAAATCTGAGAGCAACAGCTAGCTGCAGCAACATATTCGGCCTCAGCCGTTGATTGTGCAACACTAGACTGTTTGCAGGAAGACCAGCAAACCAAAGAAGTACCCAGAAAATGACAAGTACTAGAGGTACTCTTCCTATCAATTCTACACCCAGCAAAGTCCGCATCGGAATAACCTCGAAGACATAAATATGAAGACGCTGAATACCATATGCCAAATTCAAGGGTGTGTTTGAGATACCTTAGGATGCGCTTTACCGCTTGGCGGTGCGAAGCTCGTGGTGAAGCCTGAAAACGAGCGCACAAACACACTGCGAAGTGTATGTCCGGCCTCGTAGCAGTCAAGTAGAGGAGAGAGCCGATCATGCTTCGGAACTCCTTCTGATCTACGGCTTCTCCATCTTCGTCAGGGTCCAATGCTACAGATGTAGCCATTGAAGTGGCGAGGGGCTTCGCATCGGACATGTCAAACTTCTTGAGCAGGTCCTTGGTGTACTTCGTCTGGTGGACGAAAGTACCTTGTTTGCTTTGCTTGATTTGCAAACCAAGGAAAAAGGTGAGTTCACCCATCATTGACATTTCAAATTCCCTGCTCATGGTATCTGCAAACTCGGCAACCAAAGCATGAGAAGAGCCACCAAAGATGATATCATCCACATAAATCTGCACTAGGAGGAAATCTTTGCCATGCTTGAGAGTAAACAAAGTTTTATCAACAGAGCCCATCAAATACCCTCGCTCAAGCAGAAAAGACTTAAGTCTATCATACCAAGCCCGAGGGGCCTGCTTGAGTCCATAAAGAGCCTTATGAAGTTTAAGGACTTTATGTGGGTACTTGGGGTTTTCAAAACCAAGGGGTTGTTTTACATAAACATCTTCACCTATGAAGCCATTAAGAAAAGCACTTTTGACATCCATTTGATAGAGTTTGAATCCCCGGGATGTCGCAAAGGCAAGCAAAATCCTAATGGCCTCAAGGCGAGCAACAGGTGCAAAAGTTTCAGTAAAATCAATCCCTTCTAGTTGAGAAAAGCCCTGAGCTACAAGTCTTGCCTTGTTCCTAACTATAGTCCCATCCTCCCCTTGTTTATTTTTGAAAATCCATTTTGTTCCAATGAAATGAACATTTGGTGGAGGATCAACTAAAGTCCAGACTTGGTTTCTCTCAAAATTTTCAAGCTCTTCATGCATGGCATTGATCCAACTAGAATCAGAAAGTGCATGACTAACATCTAAGGGCTCGAAAGAAGCAACAAAAGCAGCATTAGTGAAATGGGCATGAGAACATGTTACCCTTTGATCAAGCTCACCAATGATCTGCTCGGGAGGGTGCATCCTTTGAACATGATGTGGAGCCTCGCGGCGGGATGCAGTCTCCCCCTCAACTTGTGCGTTGGAGTGGTCCAAGATGACCGATGTTGAGGTAGTCGCTTCGGGACCTCGGGCCGAAGTAGTTGAAGCGGGGTCAGCTTCGGGGGTTGATGTCGAGGGTAGTAGGGGTTCATCCTCGAATTCCCCGGGATCTTCTTCTTCAAATAAGGTCTGTTCCATGTCGTGTTCATTTGCCTGTTCAAAAGCAGAACTAACAGAGGGGGTTGACTCATCAAAAGTCACATCACATGACTCGATGACAGTGTTAGTTTCCAAATTATAAACACGATACGAATGACCATGTGTAGTATAGCCCAAAAAGATCCCGTCAGAAGAGCGCGACTCAAATTTATCCAAGTTACCACGTTTTAGGATAAAGCAGCGACAGCCAAAAACTCGAAGATGAGTAACCTTGGGCTGTCTCCCAAAACGCAGCTCATAAGATGTCAAATTTAAAATTGAGCGCAAGAAAATTCGGTTTGAGATGTAGCAAGCAGTGTTCATGGCCTCAGCCCAGAATTTTCTAGGAGTCCTATGCTCATCAAGCATCGTCCTAGCCATCTCAACCAAAGTGCGGTTCTTCCTCTCAACGACACCGTTCTGTTGAGGAACCCGCGGAGCAGAGAATTGATGTTCTATGCCATGCTCCATGCAAAAGTCAACAAAGAGACTATTTTTGAACTCAGTGCCATTATCGCTTCGAATGAATTTTAATGCACCAGGGAGTTCAGTGAAAAGTCTCAAAGCCAAGCTCCGAAAGTGTGAAAACACTTCATCCTTGCTGGCAAGAAAGAAGACCCAAGAGTAGCGAGAGAAATCGTCGACAATTACTAGAACATACCACTTGCCGCCTAAAGAACTAACCCGAGAGGGACCTACAGTGTCCATATGGAGAAGTTCTCCGGGTTGTTCAGTCATCACAGTGGTGACTGGCGAATGCGAAGCGGCAATCATTTTTTCATGTCGACAAGGAGCGCAAACTAAATTCTTCTCAAACTTGAGCTTGGGCAATCCTCGGATCAGACCTAGGGCGCTCAGACGAGCAAGCAACTCAAAGCTCATATGCCCTAGTCTCCTATGCCACTTCCACAGCTCAGAAGTTGAATGTGCAATAAGACAATGAGAAGAACCAGATGACTCCGAAAAATCAGTTCCAAAAACTCTCCCAACCCTAAAGATCTTACACACCAAAACGCCATCAGAATTGAGCACTTGCGATACATCTTTGAGAGTGAAGTTTGAGCAACTGAGATACAGACAGCAAATTGTATCCCAGGTTTTCAACCAATGCAACATCTTTGAGAGTGAAGTTTGAGTTAATTCTTACCACACCTTTACCTTTCACTCTACTCCTTCGATTGTTTCCGAAGGTGATATGTTCCCTTTGCTTGGTTGTGGTGAGGCTGGAGAACCATGCTGCATCTCCGGTCATGTGGCGCGAACAACCGGAGTCCATGATCCACGTGCCCTCCAAGCCTCGATCTGTCGCCTACACACGATAAGAATATCTCGATCGCTCAGTGCTGGGGTGAGTGAAATAATGACGAGGCATCCAGCACTGAGTGACACGAGTAGTAGGCACAGTAAAAGTAGACGGTCTACGCACATAATAATCAGAATAATGCAAAGTGCGAGGTCTACCTACATGCTGTGAACGAACAACATGTCGAGGTCTCCTACTCTGATGAGGTACAAAGCTACTCGCCCGGGGTCTACCACCATATGGAACATGGTGAACACCTCGAGGAGCAAAACCTCTCCGAGAAGCACGAGGAGCCTCAAAAGCAGGACGATAGTAAAACTCATACTCATGCATACCTAAAGATGGGTAATGCATGTCCTGGTACCTCATCGCCTGAGAGCGTCGCTCATCCTTGATGCGACGAAAATAGAACCCAACCAAATGACCCGCCCGCTGACAGTAGGAACAGTGAAAAACTCTCCTGGGGGCACTCTCATGGGTCACAGGAGCAACTCTCACAGGCTCCTTGGGCTTCTTCTGTGTGGTTTTCTTGTGAGGATTTTTCTTGGCAGGAGGTGTGGTTTTCTTTTGAGCTCGTGTAGGTTTCTTGGCTGGTGGAGTGTCTAACAGAGCTCTTTCTTTCTCTAAGGTAGTGGGAGAGGTAAAAACAGTTTTGGTCTTACTGTCTGAAGAAATCCTCTCAAAACCCAAACCTAGAGCTACCCCTGCTCTGTCAGCACACAACTTGGTCTTGGCCAAGAGCAAATCCATCCTACCCTTTCCCTCAGTGCATTTATTAACCACGGAAAGGAGGTATTCATTTTCAGACATGAGATTCTCAGCTCGCTCTCTAACAGAGCCTAGCTGGTCCTTAAGGGTGATGCAAGTGTCACACACAGGCTGCACATCCTTAGAACTACCGGCCCTCTCCAATCTAGCCTCTAAATCATGAACATGCTTATCACGTAAATTAATGCTTTCGCGTAATAAAGAGCAGTTCATGCATTCAATAATATCATGAGGTCTAGAATCCACCTCCAAAAGCTGCTTCTGTGCAGTCTCAAGCTCAGAAAGAGTTTGAGCATGAACAGAACGCAACTGAGCAAGCTCACTCATGACAACAGAACAGGACTCACATTCAGCATCATCAAATTTAGACTTAAGCATGGCATATTCAGTAGAAATAGTTTCTAGCCTAAGTCTAAGGTCTTTTCTTTCTCTAGCGGCTTGTACAAGTAATCTATCCTGACCAAGAACTACTTCATTCAGCTCATCTAATTTAATTAGTAGTTGGTCAGATGATAGAGTTACCTCAGATGAGTCAAGCTCATCGCCGCTGTGATCGCTGTCGGCCATGAAGCAAAGGCCGGTGAAGTCTCGTCCCTTCTTGTCCTTCTTGTCCTCCTTCCTTGGGGACTCCTCCTCAGAGCTCGACTCCTCAGTTGAGGAAGTGTCGATGTCGCTGAGAGCAGCAACAAATGCTCTGGAAGCGGCTTTGGCTACTTTCTTAGCCATCTTGCTGCGCTTGCCCTTCACAAAAGGCTTCCTCTCCTTTTTGTGGTATTTGGGGCGCTCACTCTCATCTCTCTTTTTGAGCTTGGGGCAATTGGCCTTAATATGAGAGGTGTCGCCACATTCATAGCAACCACTAAAACCACTTCTCCTTTGATCCCGTCTCTCATGATGAAAGCGGGTGAACCTCCGGGCAAAGAGAGCAAGCTCATCATCATCTAGAGTGTCCACCTGCTCCTTTGTGACGGAGACCAGGGAGGACAAAGCAAAACCATCTGCAAGAACACAAGTGCCAGATGTGCTTGGTTCTGCAGTGGTGCCACGGCTAGTGCTAGAAACCAATGCCAATGGCTGTGGCAAAGAGCTTCTGTGCACTGCAAGAGATGCCTTGGCAATCTCTGTGGACTTCAGCTTGCTAAAGAGCTCATCACAGGTCAATGTGTCATAACCTGTGGACTCCTCAATGCTGGATATCTTTACTTCCCATATGCTATGGTCAAGAGCATAGAGAAGCTTGATAGCCCTATCATGATCACTGTAAGCAAGCGTCCCGTTGGATCGCAAGTTACTCACTATTGCATCAAAGCGAGAAAACATGGCATCTATAGATTCACCAGGTGCCTGCACAAACAGCTGATACTGTTGGTTGTAGGTGCTTTGGCGCCTGGCCTTAATCTGTGTAGAGCCCTCATGAAAAACAGTGAGTGTTGTCCAAATCTCCCTAGCAGTCCTAAGGTGCTGCACCCTATCGAACTCACTTCTACTCAAACCGATGAACAGTATATTTCTTGCCTTGGAGTTGGCATTATACTGATCCTTCTCTGTTTGAGAGGTGCGAGTCTCAGGGATGGAGTATTGTGAGTCCACAATCTCCCAAATTGCATTTTCTTGGCTTAACAAGTAAGCCTTCATGCGCACCTTCCAGTATGCAAAGTCAGTCCCATCGAACAGAGGGATTTTACTGCCTCTATCCATGTCGCCAATAGATCACAAAATCGGTTAAGGTCAACTGGTGATCTTAACCCGGTCTGATACCAATTGTTGGACCGAAAACGGCGACCAGAGGGGGGGGTGAATGGGAGCTTTTAAGAATTCAGGCTAAAAACAGCCTTCGGTTTTAATCCTGTCTTCTGCGGAACAGGCTTCGAACACTACCTTCGAAGGTCTGGTTCGGAGGTACTTCGACAGCTCCGAACACAGACTTCGCAGGAGCGAAAGTTCGAAGCCAAGAAGACTTCGCTCCACTAACAACCCTCGAAAAACTACTCTGCTAAGTCAGTGCAGGCTCCGCACACAGGGTGCTTCGAGCAGGCTTCGCACTTCACCCTTTGCAAGAGTGGACAACCCTCTGAGGACTTCGACCAAGTACTTGGCAACAGCAACTGGTGCTGAGCTTCGTACACGAAGGTCTAAACGCACACACACGGACTTCGCTAAAGGCTTTGACACAAGAAGCACAACAGGCCTCGAACAGGGCTTCGCTAGTAAGCAGCGAGTTCTTGCCTCCTGTTACACAGAGCGACATCACACTGAAAAACACACTTCGCACAGAAACAACCTTCGCCTAGCCAGGCTTCGGTGCACTATAACTAGCGAGGTATGTAACGCGAGCTCAAGCAAAAAGCACAGTAAGCAGGGCTTCGCTGCTTGAACAAGGAACACAAATAAATTGAACTCTGGATGAATACAGTGAGGTATGTGGCTACAGGAGCTCAACAGTAAATGCTCAAAGTGTTAAATGTTACCTACCGAGCCCCCATATTTATAGCCCACAGTTCACCCAAAGGAAATGACTACTTTACCCCTAGGGTTTACAAAGGATTTGACTCTACAGAACTAAGGGGTACAAAAGGTAGTCCACCTTTATTCTGGAGGCTTCTCTGTCAGCTTTGCAGAGGGGACAGTGTCAGCCTTTTACAGAACAGACAGTGTCAGCCTTTGCAGTCTTTGACCTTCTGGAATCCTCCCTTCGCACGCGAGGGTGCGGTAGCTTCGGCGAGAAGCCTTGAGCCTGGTGGCCTTCGCTTCGCCGAAGATGGCCTTCGATACAGTGACGGTTTTGAGCCGAAGCCGTCAAAGCCCTTGGGCCTTCGCACCAACACCTCCGGAGTGGACCACCACGGCTTCGCAGCTTCACCCAGCTCGAACTCCGTCAGTCCGTGTACCGAAGCCATGCAGGCCGAAGCACCTCAAGTCAACCTTGCTCCGGAGCTAGCCTTGCTCCAAAGCCTTCCACCCTCCGAAGCCCCACCTTCGGAGTACCACCCTTCGAAGTCCCTCCTTCGTCCAAGGCCTCCGCATGAAGCATTCCATGAGCACTTCGTCGCAGTGTCTCTCCCCGAGCACACTCCTCGACGAGCCTCACCCGGACCATGCCTTCGATGCGCCTTGACTTCTGAGACCTTCGTCGGGTACCTTCGAGTGTCTCCCTCCGGAGCACACTTCGAACCCTTGCGTCCGCAGAGGACTTCTTCCAACCAACTCCGAAGTCACTCCATTCGGAGTACCTTCGCAGTGCCT
Organism: Zizania palustris; assembly: GCA_019279435.1. NCBI lineage: Eukaryota > Viridiplantae > Streptophyta > Magnoliopsida > Poales > Poaceae > Zizania > Zizania palustris. The sequence continues at coordinate 51,189,605 of JAAALK010000290.1, read as the reverse complement.
CACCTCCGAGGACTTTGTCTCGGAGTACCTTCACCAGGAGCCACGCTCCGCACTCTCTGCCTTCACCTGGCACGCCTCGACCCGAGGACCGACCCGGACCACCTTCACAGCCACCGTGACGGAGCTCCCCGCTCCCCTGGCATCAAGCCTCCCGCTCGACCCAGGTTCACCTGCTGCGAACCTTGTCCGTCGCCTCCGAAGTCCCTGCGCACCACCGACAAGCAAACAAGTGTTTCTAGTACTCCGGAGACCTCTCCGGGTTAGCAACCTCCGGCACACACTCCGGTGTACCGCCCAAAGTACCGAACCCTTCGGTACAAACCCAGTCATCGTGTACTGTCGGACCCCTCTGACAGGCACACTCCGCTGCAACAGCTGCAGCAAGCAACCACCGAACATCCTTCGGTGAGACTACCTCCGAACACCCTCCGGAGGTACCACCCTGCGAAACCCTTCGGAGGTACCCTTTGAACAGAGGGTAAAAGCCTGTCAATCACTCATCACAAGCACCGAAACCAACCCTTGGTTTCTCAGGAGTGAACGACTTTGTCTTCTTCGAGAGTTCGCTATGAACCTTTTGAGGAAATGTATCTTCCCGATCAATGACTGTAATTCAGTTTTATGCACGATAAAGCATAGGAACTTCCCTTCCGACACACCAAAGGCGCATTTTTCGGGATTCACCTTTAATCTGTATTTCCTGGCCTTTTCTAAAACTTGACGTAGATTGGCCACATGGTCTTGGATGCTGCTTGATTTTACCACGACATCATCAATGTATATCTCTACTAACATGTCGATCAAGTCGTGGAAAATATAGTTCATGGCCCTCTAGAAAGTTGCTCCGGTGTTTTTCAAGTCGAATGTCATTACTACCAACTCATAAAACCCGATGGCCCCTGGACACTGGAAGGTCGTCTTGTGGATACCTTCTCCTGTCATGAAAATCTGATTATAGCCTGCGTTCCCATCTATTAAGCTGATGATCTTGTGACCCCACGCGGTAGCCACCAACAAGTCCGTGATTGGCATTGGGTACTCATTTTTTGGGGTTGCTTTATTCAGATCTCTGAAATAAACACAAATTCTGAGCTTCCCACTTTGCTTCCATACTGGTACTATATTCGACACCCATTCTACATACCGGCACAATCTTATGAACCCTATGTCATACAACCTTGTTACCTCGACCTTGATATATGGGTATATCTCTGCTTTGAATCGCCGAGGTGACTATTTGAACGGTCAATATCCATGTTTTATTGGCAGCCGATGTTCTACGATCGATCAGCTTAAACGTGGCATCTCATGATACTCCCATGAAAACAATCTAGATATTCCCGTAGCAACGTGATTAGTTCACTCTTTATCTCATCGGGAAGTTGAGCACTTACGAAGGATGGCCTCGTCTTGTCACCGAGTCCAATGTCTACTTCTTGAAGTTCATTGGCCACGGCAAAACCTTTGTCGAGTTTACCCTCTGTTTCGTCGATGTCGTCTCCATAGGTGAACTTGGGGTGTTAATTGTTGATTGGTCCAACCTCACCATATGTTACTCCAATAGTGTTATTGTTCCGAGTATCGTCTGACCAATGGGTGAAATCTAGGGTCCTGTTGGGCGTGCCAAAAAGCGTGTTGGTGCATTTTTTGTCACACTTTGACACACACGTGGCCTAGGAGATTTGCTTAACTCTAGTGCGGGTCCTATGTTCTTAGAGAAAACGGTTCAAGGCGTGCCAATCAGTTTGACCCTAAAACTGATAAGGAACGAAGAAACAGTATCAATACAATAGCCTATCAGTTATCACGCCGATGACTGTAGCAAGGATAGGATAATCGTGGACTTATTTTTCCGATCGCCCACGGACAAAGCGATCGAGCAAGCACATCATCGGCCGATGAGCTAGGAAGTTTGCACGTATGGGCCAATGAGTGTTTTCCAATGGTGAATAAGGTATGACATTGAATTGAAGATAACATAATATATCGGCTTGTACTCCAGCAGAAATAAATAAAATGTGCCAGATAACATGTTTATATCATAAAAATCATCAAAATAAGTAGATCGGACCTAACCAAAACAGTAGCCAATCATGATGATCTTAATGATATGTAAAAGTATCTAGCATGCTTTATTTAGATGAATGGTATATAGCATGAAAAAGATACAATAGCAAGAGATGTCGAACTTAATCGATAAAGCCTCAAACTACCACACATAGATCACATCAATCTAAGAGATCAATCTGATGCAGCCTTAGACCTAGCCAATACACCACGATAAACCAGTGATTGTACTATTTCAGCTAAATGTCTTCAAGAGATCAAATTGATGCAGTCATGAAGACATTGACCTAGTCGATACGATCGTCGGGGGTGGCGGGACTCACCTCTTCGCTAGAGATCAAAACGATGTAGCCTAGCTCCAAGTGTCGACTCCCGCTGGGATTAACCTTGGAAACCAATGGTGGTGATGCGCCGAGTAGTTGTTTGACATAAATGTGTGTTTTTAATGTAACTAATGGATACATATTTATAGTCCAAAGACTTGTCGTCCAAGCAATCTATCCTAACCGATTCTAGATAAAACTTCACCTTATCATCATCAGCTCCTCCATATCTGGCCATGTTGTAAAGGATGGGCTTCTTTGTCCATCTTTCACTTGACTCTCCTTTGACTTTATTTGACTGTGCATCATCCTTGGTGGGCCCTGGGCTTTACCAAATCTTGGCGTCAACACATATTTTCCATGTTAGTTATTTTTTCTAATTTCTTGTGCTTGGACCATCCGATTTTATCTAGACAGGCTAGCCCTCAGATAGTTATATTTTCGTCTAACTCCCAAAGTATCCAACTAGAGTCCAAATAGTCTAGGTTCTAGACATTCAAACTAATAATTTTTTTGAGAATATTCAGATTGCCTATTAACCCCTCACGTAGAACACTAAACCCTAACGGCCACACATTTTCCTCCATTGTTGTTCCGTCGTCACGCTCCATGTGTTCTGCCATCACTCTCCTCCACTGTCATGGCCTCTGTCCCATCGCGGCATCCTCCATAGGCCTTTGTTCCAGCGCATCCTCCTTCGCTAGCCTCCATTCTAATGTCGCATCTTCCATCGTACCCTTCTTCCATCGCTGACCCTCCTCGTCTCATGCATCTCCTCCCACTCCTACTCCTAGTACACCTTCATCGAGGCTAGGGTTCGTTACTTGTTGCTTTGTGAATATGCTGCTTTTTGAATAGCTCAATGTAGATAAGGCTATTACTATGAGGATGTGTGTGACATTTAGGCTACTTTTGGTTTTGACAAGCTTTTTCACGCAATGATGTTACATTACATGCTACTAGTATTGTTTATTTGTTTTGTTCATGCAATGATATTATATTATACGCTCAATGAAGATAAGGCTATTAGTTTGAGGACGTGTGACAATTAGGCTCTTTTTCGTTTTTACATGTTTGTTCATGTAATGATTACATTATGTGCTACTATTATTGTTCCTAAATTTTGATCATGGAATGATCCTACATTATGTACTCACTTTCATATAGTTTGGTCATTTACATTTCTTTTTCTTCAATATTCTTTAGGGGTAACATTTAACTAATTAGTTATTACACACACCTGTGAATTGAAATATAGCATAGTAGTGAGGAAACCATTAAGTTGGCCATTAAGTTTGTTCATGTATAGCAAACTCATATTATGTTCTGCACATGCATATTTTGTTTATGTACTTGCTGGCTTTTTTATAATGCTACGACAAAGAAGGGAAAGCAGATATTAAAGAGGAGATACTAACCAAATGTACAAACTAAAGGACATCTGTTATTTTGAAAATCATACAGATGTAACTCTAACAAGGAAGACTCTCCTGCAGGACATAATCAATAGGTTTATCCTCTATGACCCAGTTATATATCTGCACAATAAATAACTTGATCATTAATAAAAGTCGATGGTAAGCTCTTTGCATATGTCAGAAAAGAAAACATCTACATATATGCACTTGGTCTTATCTAACTAGCTCTGTACAAATTTTATTGTAATGTGAGAAACCAAGTTGAGATGTGCCTTGGTTTTGTCTGTGATGAGTGATTGACAAGTATCTGTTCTCCGAAGGGTTTACCAGAGTGTTTGGTATTTCAGAGTGTGCACCGGAATGTGTGTGTGCACCAGAGGCATTTTACCGAATGGTTCGGTATTTGGTGTGTGCACCGAAGGGTTTACACCAAAGGGTAAACCGAATGGTTCGGTGCATACCGGAGGGTGCTGCAAAACAATGTTTTCTTGTCTCGTGATGTGTAGGAAGTGGATGCAACTTGACTGTCAACAGCGAGGGATTAGGACCAAGTGAGAGACTTGGTGCTAGAGGATCAAGAAAGATGGGTGAAGTCAAGGGTGGTCCGAAGGGTGTTCGAAGGCTCTCTGTACGAAGGGTCTCGAGCACAAGTGCCCTAAGCGGAGTCAAGAAGGCACTCCAAAGATATGCTCTAGAGAAAGCCACTTTGAAGGGTGGCTAATGAAGAACTTTGAAGGAAGGCACTTCGAAGGTATGTTCCAGAGGGCGATACTTCGAAGGCTAGAGGACCAAGAGCTCTGAGGGGAGGCACTCCGAAGATGTGCTCCTAACAGAGTCATTTCGGAGGCATACTTTGAAGGGACGCTTCAAAGTATGGAAAGCTTGTCGTATCTTCGGCAATGTTGTCCTTGGTACATGGATGGACGGTAGTCAAGCTAGGAGAGTCGTGAAGCCATGGTGGTCCACTCCGGGGGCATGGTGCGAAGGCAACAAAGGCTTTGATGGCTTTGGCTCAAAACCATCACAACTCGAAGACAAGGCTTCATAGTAGTGAAGTATCTAAAGATGTGAAGGCTACTATCGAAGTCAATTAGGCACTTTGTCCAGTGCTGCGAGGCTTCGTCGAAAAAAAGCCAGAAAATTTGATGCATTGTAGAGCTTCGAATAAAGTGTAAAGTAGAACTACCTTTAATACCCCTAGACTATGTGAGTTTGAAAATCTATAAACTCTAGGGGTAGGATAGTCACTTCACAAGTCTTAGTAGGATATAAAAGGAAGGGTAGGCTGAGGTCTAGGGAAACACTTTGAACACAATGAAAAACATTTTTACCTAGTTTTAAGACCTTCTGTTCTAGGGCCAGCCGCCATAGTCTTTGTACTATGACTTGTGAGCTTTTTTGTGTTCCCTGTTCATGCAATGAAATTTCAGTTTGATCTTTAATCTTATGATTTATGTCTTGCATGAGCTTGTATCTGTTGTTTTTATTCCATGCGTGAGTTTATCAAGTATTGTTGAGTTTCTTTGTGTTTTTGCTTGCACAAGAAGAAACATCTCTCTGATGCATGAGCAACTTGATGTTAATGGATTATTTCTGTCACCTTGTGTGAAACCCTGAAGATCCATGAACAAGTTGATACGATGTTCACTTTATCATATTTTGCAATAGTTTCGCTCTATTGTGTCACGGAGGCAATCCCTCAAAATACATTAGTAGTTTTATTCACTGTGAAACCATCTTGCGAAGTCCTCTTCGAAGTCCATTAGTGCAAGTCACTAGTGCGAAGGTATTGTGCAAGGTACTTTGCAGCTGTTGTACTTTGTAGTGAAGCATGTTCGTGCAAAGTTGGTCTCTAAGCACTTTTGTGTGCAGAGCTAGCTATTGCAAAGCCTAGCTCAAAGTGTTGTTTATGTACGGAGTTTTTGTATGTGAAGGTTGTTCTTGTAAAACTATGTTCAAAGCCTTTATAATTGGGAAATGTTGTGTGAAATCTTCTGAGCTCCATAGTATAGCCCAGTGTGAAGCTAGGTTAGGAGTGTTGGCAATACCTCCGAACTGGTACTAGCGAAGGGTGTATTCGAAGGATGTCTTTTCAAAAGAAATTTTTAAAGCTCCTATTCACCTCCTTCTGGTCGCCTTTTCGATCCAACATAATAGTATTTTTCAAGATAATATTGTGAGAAGTACATCATACATCACCCACACTACCAGACCACCAAGATTTAATTAGTAGCACTAGGTACTAAGGCACTCCTAATTACGATGCATAAACTCATGGATGGGCGATGATATCTAACTATTGGTTTTAGCCAATTTCTTTGAGATAACGTGTTAGAAGTTGGCAGAATATGTGTCTTCTATTTTAACATCAACAATGGTGCAATTAAGACTGTTATGTATGTGGTGTAAAGCTAGGATATGATGTCTTCTTGTCTATCTTCCATTTTGCACTGATAACCATTGTGCATATTGTATTGATTCTTTTTTAGGGAGAAGGAGTATAGGGTGACCATAAAGGAGGTTGTAAAACTAGACACATACAGCCTTAAGTAATTCATGGCTGGTAGAGAGAGAAAATCTCCGCATGACATTATTGAAGTTCTTGATATCACTCTTAGAGAATGTCCCGCTCGAAGTTAGGAGTTAGCTAGAAGTTAGAAGTTAATCTTATGAAACTTTTTTAGCCAATTTCTTCAAGATAACAAGTTAGAAGTTAATATATGTGATATTGATTTGGTTATGAATCTTTTGTAATGAATTTGTTGTGTTCTATGATGAATTGTTTGTGGTGTGCTTTGAAATATTGGATATGTTGGGTGCTAAATCCTAGGTTTGATTTAGGACACAACCTAAAAATAATTATTTTTTAAAAATAACCATAGTACATTACAACCCATCACTAAAGGGTCATAACATGTGAGCCAATAAGCCTACCTTTAGTGACGGGTGAATATTGTCGCTCATCTTTAGTGATAGGTAAAGACCGATCACTAATGATCTATCTTGACTGATGCGATAAGAGTGACAAGAGACTTTCTTGTCACTAATAGTAGGAGTGGGAAACAACAACGATTTTTAGTTTTATGAAAATAATTTGGTTTTCATTTTTGAAAACTTCGGTGTTGGGAGTTTGGTTCGATTTTCATCATTAGAAAACCGAATGCACCGAAATACTGAATCGAACGACGAACACACTATGATCCCAAATGGCCAAATCCCATATCCCATTCCCATAGGCCATGCAGCCATGCCATGGCCAGTTGGCCACTAGTAGACCTAATAGGCCCGTAGTCCATGACCGCAAGTCCCGTGAACCGAACGCAATGTGAACCGCAAGTAGCCTAACACCCTCACCCACCACTAGCAATGACAAACCCTAGTTCAGAGCCCCTTCTCTCGACTCACATATATTTTCCATGAACCCTGGCTCCCCATAGTCTGCTTGGCTGCCACCGTCATAGCCCACAACATGCCAACACTGCCCGCTAGGCGCCAAGCGCCAAGTGCTAGCGTGGTAGCGCCACATTGTCCGCTCGTCGTGGTTGTCGTAGCTATAGTCCTCTCACCCACCATGGCATGATGTGGCTGCCGCCGTCATGTTGTGTACGTCCCACTCGGCTACTCTGCTCCATCTCTGCACCTCTCCTCCCCAGACAACCAGCCATAGCTAGTTGTCTGCGCCAAGAAAGTCGGTAAAAACCAAAAACCAAAAAAATGAACCAAAATATTTCGGTTTTTTATTCGGCTTTATTAATTATAATGTAGTATTTTGTTTCTATTTTTCAAAAACCAAACTTCCTAAAAACAAAAAATAAACCGAAAAAAACAACAAAACTGATTGCCCACCCCTAACTAATAGAGATTATTATCTGTCACTAAAAGGATTTTCTATGCTAGTGGGACTCATTTCCATTCTAATACAACTCCGTATATTTATGACCACAGCCATTTCTACTAAGCGAGTTTAACTAAATAGACTTCATCATTAAGCTGATGTGGTGAGCTCCGCACTCTAGACCTTTGGAGTGTGGAGACCAATGAGGGGCACCAATAGACAGAGATCATCGAGGGGCGATAGATGGAGACTAGCGAGGGGGTGGTGACAAATGCAGATCGATGAGAGGTGCTAGTGGATGGAGACTGACAAGAAGTATCAGTGGTGGTAGATGAGGACCAGGGAGGGGTCAAGGCGGACATGAGATTGCAATGGAGAGGAATGGGGATGAGCTAGGTTTACCGAGAGAAATAGGGAGCAATGGGGTTTACCCCAGTGACAAGCAACTAACTGCCCGTGAACTCCATGAGTGCGATGAAAAAATAGGTTTGTGGATCACCTCTTGTATTGCTCCATCAAAATGTCTTCCGGGATAGGTTATTCCATGCAGTTAGTTGCTCCACGAAACGGTGGAACAATGGTGATTAGAAGGGTTCTATCATACTCTATGCTGAAGTTCAGAGCTGGAGCTTTCCTAAACAAGCCTTTACTTAATCGGGTTCATGTCTTAGAGCCTAGGGCTCTCTAAATCTGTGATGAATCTGTAGTTACACATGTATGAAAATGTACCTCTATTTTTCTACATGTTTTGGAACTGATCTATCCACTCAACTTTTTAAAAATTTTAAACCTAGTATGGTTTGGTTTAAGTCCAACTTTACTATATAAGGATTCGGAAATAAAGCTATGCTAAACAAATATCTAATTGTCAATTATATTAGGAGGGTTGCAACATTTACCTCCCACTCCCAAGAGATAATATTGTAAATAATCATGATCCTCGATTATATTTCATTTTCTAAATTAAATAATATTATTTTGGCTTAATCGTCTAGCTTGGATTACTTTTTCCCATTGCCCGCCTACAATCTCTGTCTTGCGACCTGACATCCTTCTCCAGGACACTATGCTCCTAGCAGAACCTTGCCTTGTAGTCCGTGTAGTCGTGGATCCCCTTGTACACCTCCCTGAAGACCGAGGCAGAGGCCAGAGCGGATGTTGTCTTCTTGAGGGACTAGTAGGGTGTGTTTGGTTGAGCTGTGTGTGGGCTGTGGAAAAAAGATGTTGTGGGCTGTGGGTTGTGGAAAAGCTATTATGGGATATCAGCTGTGAAAAAGTTGAAAGTCATTTAGCTGAAATGACTATGGAGAAGCTACTTTGAGCTGTGAACTCTAAAAAAAGTCAATTTATGAAATTTTGTATAGTTGTATGAAAATTTGAAATGTCAATTTATGAAATTTTATATGGTTGTATAAAATTTGAAATGTCAATTTATGAAGTTATGTATGGTTATATAAAATTTGAAATGTCAATTTATGGAATTTTGTATGGTTGTATGAAATTTGAAATGTCAATTTATGAAATTTTGTATGATTGCATGAAATTTGAAATGCCAATATGTGAATATTAGCATTATCAAATATTCAAAAAGCAGAAACCAAAAGGTAGAAGCCAGAAAGCAGGTCTGGAGGAGCTTCCACAGTTTCACTGTGCTAAAAGCTTCTTTTACTAAAAGTTGCTGGTTTGGAATAGGCCCTTCGGTTGGCTTTTGGCTTCCAGGAACCAAAAGCTGCTTCCAAAAGCCAAACCAAAGGTACCCTTAAGCTGGTGCTCGTGGATAGCTCAGGCATCGTGATTGAACTCCATCTCTGCCTTGAGTATCGTTGTGGCGTGGCTATTGGTGGATGTTTATTGTCTAAGGTGACTCGTACTAGAACCAGCGGGTCTTGGACGAGCTATAGGCTGAAGGGTCTACGGAAAAATCCAAATTCGTCTAGTGCTAAAAATATTATTGAGTACATTATTTTAGGTATTCAACGAAGGTGAATTTACCAAGTGTTTTTTAAAAACCAATTATCAAACTATAAATAGTATTCGGTGAATAAATTATTTGTCAAGTGTCCCAGGAAAATACACTCGGTAAAGATAGATATTAAAAGACGTCACGAAGGCGTGTTTGGGTGAGCAAATTTTTTTCTTGGTTTGCCAAGTTACAAATATCATATAGACTCAAAACATTCTTCCACACAAAACAATGGCTCTTTTGGGTTTGGCGGGTGCTAGATTTTAGACAAAAGGTTTGCCGAGTGCCTTATCTGAAACTCAGTAAACTAGCACGCGGCCGAAAATTCAAACACGTGCGACCAAAATTTTGAAGTCTACGTGCGATTTTTCCCTTGTTTAAATCCACCCTCCTCTCACGCTCTCCACCATCTTCCCTCTGCTTTCATTACTCCCTCCACTGCCACTCGGCCATTGCCACTCCCTCCACCGTCACTTCCTCCTTCGTCGTTGCTCCCTCCTCCGTCACCTCCATGTGGATGTTGCTATGTGATCCTCCTCGCCACACCACCCTCACCGCGCGACCGTCGCCACGATGTGCCACCCTCCTCATCACACCACCATCGCTGCGTGGACATCGCCACGACACGCAGCCATCCTCGTCATGTGCTGCGTCGTACGACCATCGCGTCATCGCCACATGCCACGCCCGTTAGGTGTTCAATGAAATGTCACCTCCTTTTTTATTTTATGTTTTTTCTTTGCCGAGTGTCATATTTTAATACTTGGCAAGCCCAACGTCATGTTCGTGCACATATTGTGATGTCACCTTTTTACCAAGTGCCGTGTGTGGCACTCGACAAAAGTTTCACCGAGTGTCCAACAAAAAACACTCAGTGAATCTCTATTCACTGATAGTGGGTTCACCGAGGGTAACACTCGTTGAACCCTTTGCTAAGTACAACATTCGGTGAACCCTTCTTCAAGTGTATTTGGGGGTTTGCCGAGTATTTGTGGTACTCGACGAACCTTGTTTTCCTATAGCAGAAGAAGAGATTGCTCGTGAATTAGGAGGACAACAATCTGCATGTGCGCACGACAAGTAAATTTAACTTTTGCATGCATACATAATTTAAGTTGTTCTTATGGCGTTGCATGTGCGCATAGGAAGAAAAATTAACTTCTGCATGCATGCACAGATAATTTAAGTTGTTTTGTTATTCTCTGCATGTGCGGAATGATATGGATGGTTTATTATTCGTTAGAGGAAAGAGATGTCATCATCTATTACCTCCTAGATCATCCTATTCAAATCTCAACTATTAGATCATATAAGATATATGGTCACCTTGATTTAGAATAACTTAATTTTTTCCTTATAATGTTAACTCTACTTCGAAAAGAATATATTATATATGGTGGAACATAACATAATAAAAATCAGATTTGAGTAGCAGTCTAGTCTAGTCCAGCTCTAGAAAGAATAAGTTAGGTGATACAATAAGATCGAGTTCCATAACAAACACAGGTTGGGTGCTATTGTTAATCTGTGATTCTTGATAGTTAGTTGTGAGGAGATTGGTAACCCAAGGCAGGCCAGATCAGCAATATCAACCCATGAAATCAAAAAACATCAGGGACCACAATCTCACGTGTGTTTAGGGCCGTTTGGATGATAGAGGCTAAAGTTTAGTCATTGTCATATCAGATGTTCAGATACTAATTAGAAGCACCGAACATGAGTTAATTATAAAATTAATTGCAGAATCCCTAGGTTAATTCATGAGATGAATCTATTAAACCCAATTAATCTATCATTATTAGCATATTTTTACAGTAGCACTACCTTGTCAAATCACGAACTAATTTAGTTTACTGTTGCACCATATTATCAAATCATTAGCACTAATTAATCCATCTCTTAGTTTGGTATCTTGGTGAGGCACCATAGTAATTTACTAATTTTGGTGTACTGGGCGTCTATTTACACTCTATTGATCTAGGTTCTGAAGGACACGGTTTTGTCAAGAGAAAATTCAGTAAGAAGTGCATGTCGGTTGATCTTGCCATTCACCAGATGTCATGTCGGTTGATCTAGCCATTTGTCACCAGCTTTTAGGGCATTTTCAGCATTGCAAATATAGCTAGGAGAAATTTGAAAATGATTTCATTTGTGCGTTGGGTGTAAGAAGCAGATCCATAAACGTTTATGCTATGCTTCACATTTCTTCAGCTTATTACTGTACGTTTCGCCATTATTCTTGCTTGTTGCTGCAAGAGTCCAAGTTCAGTATTAACTCATACTATGAACAATTAATTTTGAAACCGAACAGGTTCATACTATATCTGCTGCAGTGACATTGTTTTCTTTCACTTTCTGTCAGTAGCAAGTGACAGAAAGGACTTGTCAGCAGTTTACTATGTCAATGATCAAATTCAGTAGGAAAAGTAAAAAAAAAATTGAAGTTGCCTTTGGGCTTTGGAATAAAAGTTCCAAAGGAATCCAATAAAGGGCATTTTTTTTGGTGTTCACTCTTTGCAAAGCACAACTACTGTTTCACAAAAAAAAAATCCTCATGTTAGGTCGAGTAGAAGACGCTTTTTGACGAGAGTTCCACGACTTGTGAAGGTTTTGCTAAATAGTCATGTTATGGGTTGTAAGCTAGAGCTGATTGAAGTACTAAACCTTCGGTTGTAATTTGTATGTAGGTGTTAAGCGAGGTATTCGAGGCTAAATGGTTGACTCAAAGAATAGAACTAAAAGATTTATTTAGATTCGAGTCTCCTAAATAATAATAATAACCTTATGTCATGCATTTAGAATTAAAGATGGAATATGTTTGTCAATATGAATTTGGATGTCTAGGTGCATCTAGGCTTCGATCTGGATATTAGATTAGGATCTCTAGAGACTTCCTCGCCTACATTATATAGTATCGAGGGACGATATTATAGGTAGGTAATCATATCTCATTTGTTTTCTATACCCCATGTATCTCATTTGTTTTCTATATCCCATGGATTACAATTGATTTTTGTTTATCCTGGAGGTTGTTTCCTATTTATAAAGATATCTTTGCTAATATATCTTAACTGGATTTATTTATATCAAACTGTCAGGACCGAACCTTTCACAGCTGCTAGAGCGTGCATTTGCAAGACTACTAATAAGTGATCTTCCACAGTTGCACAAAGTGATAATCCATGCTCTAACTTTCTGTAATCCAAAGCTGAAAGCTCCAGTGGCCAATACTGTTCTTGTTCCAAGCTTCACTTGAAAGTTCAGGCTGAGCACTACAACTACTAGTCCTGCAAATATAATGGACAACAGCAATTCGGCATACGATTTCCAGCAAGTAGCCCACCTTTCTTCTTTGGAATAAAGCAGAGAGTGCAAAGCCTCTGATGTGCCTAACATTGCAGTCCTCTCCTCTGAAAACCTGTAGTGGCAACAGCTTAGCAGAATAATAATAATGTTCTCTTCCTCTGATTTATCTCCTTTTTCAGACACAATGTATCATATCTATCTATAAGCACCCTCATGAACCACACACCGAAAGTTTGGAACACAGAAGTTTCACACACACACAAAAACAATTCAATTCCCTAGAAACAAGGGGAAAATCTTAACTAATATAAAGCGCTGATTCAATCGTCCGTCCGCTCCCGTCGCCACTCACCTCACATAAAAAACCGGCCAAAACATGTGCCCTTTAAAAGCCACCCTGGCCGGCCCACGGAGCAACTGCTCTCCCGCGCACGTCGTCCCCCCAAAGCGCTCCGCGCTGCATGCACACGCAAGAAGGAAAACAAAAAAGAAAAAAAAGAAAAAAGAAGAAAAATAAAAGAAAAGAAATATATATTTTTGCATTTTCATTTTAAATTTCTTTATTTTACATTTAAATTTCTATATACTTTTGCATTTTAGTTTTAAATTTCTTTATTTTACATTTAAATTTCTTTATTTTACATTTTTACACGGATATACGAATTTTGTGTAGAATTTATTTCTGTTGCAAAGTACAGGCATCCGGCTAGTAACTGTTTGATGCCAAGATCATGAATTTTCTGCAGTAACGTTGTAGCCAACGTAGGAAAAAGCTTTGTTTTTTTCCCATCGTCCTTGACATCTTTGAGAGCGCAGCACAATAGTAAAAGTCAAAAAGCTGCAAAGATTGGATTTTTTCCAGAGATTACTGCCGGAGACGTGCGCACCACTGCGTGTCTGCGTGTTCCTCGCAATCGTATCGTCCTGAAAACGGGGCAGCAGCCAGCACTGTGCGTGCTGCAGCCGCGCGTTCATGGCGGTGGCAGGAATCTACGACGGGGTACAGCACGGCGCGGCGGCTGGCTGACGAGCGGTTCGGCCGTGGCGCCATTGCTGCCGGTCTGGGTACCTGTACTGGGAGGTCGAGGAAAAACGGGAGGGAGGCAATGGCGAGCTCCGGCCTGTGCATCCGGACGGATGGAATTAATTGTGGAGAATAATTCAGATCTTAATGAGGTCAGGCCCCATTCGTAAACAGCTTAAACCACCGGTATTATGATTAAATCGATAGAAAATTATTTGCTGAACCGAAAAATTATTTGCAGCTTAGTGAATAATCGAACGAATTAATAACTACGTTCCTATAAAAACCTGAAATCTAGACCGTTGACCTGATTTTGTAAATATACTCTTCGAATATGCTCTAAATTACTCCTTAATTACGGTTTGGTATAAAAATAATTGATGTTGTATTCGTTCACTCAAATCAAATGCACTCAAATATTCTCATTATTAGCATAGGATATTCTACCTCAGTAATAAGATTCACCAAACAATTTAAATCGTTCAGCTAGTAAATTATTCAGACAACTAGATCAATAATCAAGATTATGTTATAATTTTGATTATTTAAGTTGTCCAAAGAGAGGGTAGATATTTGATGCATTTTTTAGTTTCGATAATTATATTAGATTAAAGTAGATTTATTCACACAACATAATTTTCTTGTATATTAGGGCTCTTTTATGGTACACATCTTATTTAGGGGTGACAATGAGTCGGATTTAGTCCATATTAGTTAATACCGGACCCAAACCCATCCCCACTTACATCCAATCCACATGCCCCAACGGATGCAAATCTTGACCTAAACCAGGACCCGTCGAGTCCCCACAAACCTGACGGGGAAGGGGGTGACCGGGACAGCTAGAGCTGATCGGGCTATGGCGGAGAGGGACCACAAAAGATTAAAGAGGGAAGATCAGGATTGTTCTGCCAAATCCGGCCAACAATGGTGAGGGGCCACAACGACAAATCATGGTCGAGTAGATCCGGCAATGCCCGAGCAAATCCAGTGGTTGGAGAGAAGAGGTAGCCGCAGATCTAGCCAGGCATGAAGCAAGCAGGTGATGGTCAACCAGTGGGCATGACCAGGTGGCACTACGGTAGCCAACGGGCACGTACGCATAGGGGCAGGGGGTAGGGGCAAGCGGTCGGTTGGCGAGCAGGGGAAGGTGATGACTGGTGGGCATGGGGGTAGGCGGCGGGTGATCGGCGTAGGGGCAGCCTAGCAGGATGCTTGTGGTCAGGCACTCTAGCTGCCTAGCTTGTGGGTTTAGGTTATTTCTGGCACAATATATAAAACCCGGTCCTAGCACAAAACCACTAAAGGAAATAGCACTGAGTTGGATTTTATATATTGGGTTAGGGACCCGTGGGTGAAACAATGGACCCAGATCCAAATCTTTTGTAGCGGGTCCCTGACCTAATGGGCCAGTAGGATAAAAATTAGACGCGAAACTGAACTGATAGGGGTGAGTCCCCGATGGGTCCCTGACGCCATTGGGTGCATTGCTAGTGCTAATATTATCTCTCTTAAGAAATAAGAATTGTAATAAATCTCATCTCTTGATTGTTTTAGAAATAAAAATTAAATAAAAAATTTGCATAATGTAATGATCCATGGAACTTTACCTCTTTTCTGTGCCAGGAACCAGATTTGAACTGGTGACACAAGGATTTTCAGTCCTCTGCTCTACCAACTGAGCTATCCTGACCTTTTCTTGTGCATCATCCTAGTAGAGTATTTGTATCTATGTCAATTAAAGGGGATAAAAAATCAATAAAGTATTCCTAATTCCAAATTAGGAAATGGGGGGCAGTCCTATGCATTGTACAAGGCTTACTTAATAATACTATAAAATCGAGTTAATAATCGACATTGCTTGCCAAAAGAAATGTATTCAATGAATAACATAAGATCCATTGAGTTCTCTTCGCACTCCTTTGTGAAAGAGTAGAGTGATAAAGCTAATGAATTGTAAACCTATTAATAAAAAATCCAGGATAAATACTATAGTTAGGGAATAAAAGAGGGTTTGGGGATAGAGGGACTTGAACCCTCACGACTTAGAAAGTTGAATGGTTTGTGGATTGCGAACAACTAGGATAACTGAACCTAGCAAGATATTAATTACGACCCAAGAAGTGATGAGTACTTGGGCATGAATTTGGAAACCTCCTATTTACCAATAGAAGTGTTGGCCTACTTCTACGCCCGATATATCGTATAACCCTTGGGTGTTTTAATGGAACACGGTATAATATTCATATTGTCTTCTGATAAAAAATGAAATTCAAAAAAAAGAATTCTTTTGATTCAAACATATTTTTCTCAACTCAGTAACTTGAAGTATTAATCTTATATTTAGGATATCAAGAAATCACATCAGATCATAATATATATCAATACCCTATAATATATATCATTATTCCTCTTCTTTTATATATGCAAAACAAAAAGAATAGTAAGTATTCCCATAAATCTACGCAGTTGCCCAAAATTAACTATTCTTCTTAATCAATGATTTCTTATATAGAGAGAACGACCCTCACAAATTGCAAATACTAATTTGTTAAGAATCAATCGAATTGAAGTCATAGTGTCATCGTTGGCTGGAATCGATATATTCGCGAGATCTGGGTCACAATTTGTATCGGCTAAAGAAATAGTAGGAATCCCCAAAATGGCACATTCCCGAAGAGCTATATACTCTTTTTGCTGATCGAGGACGATCACAATGTCAGGCAACCCCGTCATATATTTGATACTAATTGATTGAGTAGTCAAATTGTTGTATCAACTCTTTTCTTTAAATTGACCATTTTGCATTAATCATTTTGCCCAACTTTATTCTTTCTCTCTTTCTTTAGTTTTGTTTCACTCATGTGATAAACTCTTGTAAGAAATAGCGATTAGACCAATTCATAATCAATACGGGAAGCGACCAATGGTTAAAAAAGTTCTATACATAAGAAAATTATATTTTCTTCCACGAAGTTTTCTTGCTTATCTTACTTTCCTAGTTGTTCTAAGTAATGCGCGCGGTACAAAGTTCGTGGTAGGGAACTTCTTTGAGTCATCGTATTTTTCTGTTCATACCAAGGAAATTAATGTGTGATTTTCCAAATGGGAGAATCGAAATGAAGCCCCCTTTTTGCTCAGTCTATCTGAACCCTTTTGTATAATAGGAATTAATTAGAATGTAATTTGCCCGATAGTATGGAGCACTGACCACACCGAGGGACATGCCCTAAAGCGAGGGATAGGAACGGGTGGAATCAATGTGTTCCAATTTCTGGCCTTGCACCAACCATCCAACGAACCATGGACTAAACGGCCACTTACCCCCATACGATATGGGGGTATGTAGTATATGATTCGTCTATTTCTTATAGTAAAATAGACGAATCGAATCTTCTTATGGTTATATTTAAGAATAGGTATGCCATACACCCCGCGGGGATTGTAATTCAATTGGTCAGAGCACCGCCCTATCAAGGCGGAAGCTGCAGGGTTCGAGCCCCGTCAGGTCCCGAACTAGGGTTCAATGAATGGAGAAATTCATCTTTCCTTTTTCCATGAAAAAGGGGGGTAGGAGGCAAGATCAAATACCTATGGGGCACCCCTTATTTCACTTTTTTTATTTAGCGTTTCTTAGTAAAGAGGGAGGAGTATAGGAATTTTTTATCACTACTTGTGGTTGATAACGAAAGGCATACATATCATATGTGGATTAGTATAATTTAGGATATTACTCTATTATTACGATGATACCATCCCCCTCTTAAGTTCTATTCGACTCTTATGGAATAGAATACCGGTATTTTACTGGAATCCATACATAAATCATATTTATTTATTGTTAGATAGTGAATTTAATAAAATTAGTACTTTTAAAATATGTTCTCATCTTTAGACCCAAAACGCGGATTTTGATAGTAACCTAATAAAAAAACCAAGCAAAGCAAATGCCCCTTTTCCTAAATTCAAATATTCTTTTTTTAGTTAAGTCCTCTTTTCTCCATCTCACTTCTACTGCTTATTTTTAGAAAATCAATAATTAATATATATTAATTAATTCATATATATATATATTAATTAGTTGCTTTTTTTTTAAGATTTAGTAGCAAAATTTTACTCCTTAAGTAAAGAAATTGAAAAACAAAATTTGGCTACTAAATCTTAAAAAACAAAGCAACTAACTAATATATATTAATTATTTATTTTCTAAAAAATATGATAATGAATATAATAATTATGAGTAACATATTACCGGGTATGAGTAGAGGTAAGGTTGTCTTTTTTTAGGAATTCTTATAAAAGAGGTCCACTAAATGTGCTAATTTAGAGCATCACCAACAATGCTCTTATCTAGCTTCTAAAATAAAATTTATTTATTTTAGAAAAAAATCATTCTGCAATCAGGGCAAACCTGTAATGGAGCAAGGGGTACAGTTGTACCCCCAAATTTTTTTGAAAAATGAGTATATATATATGTTTGTGTGTGTGTATATATATATATTTTGTTTTTAATGGGTAAAAATCTAGCCCAGTAATTTAATAGTTAGTCTAATAACCTATTTTTATAACTAGCTAATTATATTTCTCTTCTCATATTTGTCTAATAGTCAATGAATTTTTAGTATATTATATGTGTGGTTTATAGTTGGTTTATTTTCATACCCCATTATATAAATCCAATCTGCCACTGTCTACAATAGTATTTCTAAATGATTCTCTATCCTAGCTATGTGATCTCCTAAATCACCTCTTCTTTCTTTTAAAAAAATAACTCTCTTTTTTAATACTTTAAAATATAGGAATTGAGATTATAAAGATATTATCGTGGACTGATTGATTTTTAGGGATTAATAAAGTATAGATTGATTTTTAGGGATTAATAAAGCATAGGATGATTTGAGGACGTGCATAATTTAGTTCTTCGAAGTGCATGGAAACATGAAATCGATCATAATGAGTAAAATTTGAAGGTTCTATTTGGTAAGGACTCTTAGAAATTTTTTCTTTTTTTCATCACTTCTTCTAAAACACTCCAATCAGATATATCTGATGTGTAGTCGCAATACATTAGATTGATGATCATAGGATTACATATAGTCCAAACCTTCCTTATCCTAACCTTCATACCGATATAAAAAAATCAGTATTTAGTATATCATATTAATTAACCATATATATTAATTAACCATATATGTAACCCTCTAAACTTAACATGTACACCTCTAGTCTAGAAATCGGTCCATAAATGACTAATTAGAATATGAATAGTTAAGTGGTGTATAGTATGTCTTTATTTTTTGCTATCTTCTTCCGTAAATACAATTCAAATATATAGTCTAATACCCTGTAGTCACTACAAGAATCCGGACGATTTTGGTCGGTCAAAGCCGACAGAAGATAGCCCTTTCCCGACGAAAGAAGCTAAATTCCGTCGATAAAAGCCTAATTTTTGTCGGCATATGGCCGATGGAAGCGGTTCGACGGGAGTTAGCTAACTTCCGTCGACGACCGACAGAAGTTAGCTAACTCCCATTGAACTGCTTCCGTCGGCTTCACGTGGCCGACGGAAGATATATAGCGTGGCAGAAGTCAGCAAAGGCCTACTAACTTCCATCGGTCAGGTTGGCCGATGGAAGTTAGCGCGCCTCTGCTGACGTGGCAAACTGTCGTAATTTCCGTCGGCTTTTACTCTAGCCGATGGAAGTGGCCGAAAACAGTACAAGGACGAACATTAGTTAATTGTGAGCATATTGTGTACATTTCTGTGAAAACAAAACGCAATGTCTATTTAGTTCATGAGACAGACAAGGAAACCAGGAAGTAAGCCAAGACAGCTAAAAATTGGCAGCAATCATTGAGCTGAGCTCCGGAGGGAATATACATTGGGGCAAGTCCCTGCTAGCTGCTATTCTATGTCCAGATCCACCAAAAACTTTATGCTAGAAGTTCAGATCCAACAACTACAAAACAAACAACAGCGTTAAAGGAACACACAAATTGGAGAAACCATCTAGCTCTATATAGCGTGAGCTCGGTGTCAATGTTGTATTGAATTATAAGTACCAACTAGTTTAACCTAAAAACAAGTTACGGTTAAAAAAGGATAATTCACTTTATATTCTAATAGTCTATTATTAGGGGGAAATAATCCCATCAAGACTTGATGCTCCGGAGGTATGTTTTGAAATAGGAGAGATGTGAAGCCTCAAGCTACCGCCGCCATGCCCTGGGAGGAGGAACTCGAAGCCCCAGGCTAGATCCGAAGCCTGCACGTAAGCCCGGAGTGGGCTTCGCCTCCGAAACATGTTGCCTTCGAAGAAACCCTGTCACCAAAGTATTCTCGGAGTCTCCTACTCCAAACGGGCGCCGCCAAAAAGGACAAGACTTTGCTTTATTTACGTGTTCACACGATGTTTCACCTCTTTACCCCTACGGAGCCCTGAGAATAGTGTCTGCTATGGCGGTTGTAACTAATGGGTAAGATAGTCATTTCCTATCTGTGTCCAAGCCTATAAATACCCCCTTCTTTATTGTAAAGGGAACATCGTAAAGGGGACATCGAATACTAATAAACATGTTAGCGTAATCCTCAGCGCCAACATCTACTTTATGTGAGACTTCAATAAACCTCAAGCGTGAAATTAAATGGAAGTAGACTGTAATTTTTGAATTACGTGCACCAATCAAAACAATTAAGCAGATAGGTTGAGGCCAGGATAATTCACTTTATATTGCACCACATTACTCTCCTCTAGCAGCTGGCATGAAGCCAACACCGCTTGCCATGTCAGTGATGCTCACTTTGTGTTGCAATGCCAAAAACTGAACTGGAAAACTCCGGGAGGCTAGCTTGCTTGCAAGAACAAGTAGTTCAGTTCTTGGACGCCCATGGATTTATTCCTCTTTGCTAAGCTAGCTGCCAAAATGATTGGGCAGGAGTAAATAACTAGAGGCCAAGTTTTTCAATGGCTCTATTGATTAAACAAGTACAGAGGCTGTACTGTATTAGCTCATAAGATGCCCTTAATTTACTGCTACTTATGACTATATATTCCTAGAAGATTTGTTCCTTCGTACAGTTAGTTCATGTTGTCCCTTGAGCAATTTATAATCAAGAACCGTGTCAAATTCATCTCACCTACTTGCTTGTCTAGTTTTTCGACGGTAGTTGCTGGCTGCCAAGGGGGCGCACTACATAATGTAGCATTAGGTGTGTTAGGTTAAGCTAAAAATTCTAAAATATTTCTTGTAAATTATGAGTTGTAAAAAAGATATATTATTTGGTTAGATCATTTGTATATCTTTGAAGAATGATTCTATAAGTATCTCAATTAATAGCGAATATAATAAATTCATATCGATAGTTGGCTTTCAATAAAAAGCTATTGTGGTTAAAAAACTACATTTATTTTATATTTATTTAGTTCAACTTTAAGCTTGCTAATCAAAAAGTTGTTTAGAAAAGTTGGACCAAACACAAGCTTTAATTCTTCCAAAGACAAAATGGAGTTTTTAATTTAGGCAGAGGTAGCAGTAGTTGGCAATGCAAGTTTGCAAGCTAAGGTAGAATATTCTTGGGGCAATGTATTGTAGAACACGGTTCAGATCGTCTATAAACTATAGTGTTCTTCAGTGACTCTTCAATAATGTTTTTTTTCTAAGGCGACATTACAGTCTCTAAACCGACAACTCAATTTATTGTAGCTTTAATTGGATGCCTTAAAAAATAGAGCAATTTTATAGTGAATAATCCTTCATATCCTTTTATCTAAGGACTAAAAATAGTTCTACTATTATGTTGATTATGATAATAGAATTTAGAAAGGATAAAATCATAAAAAATAAGTGATGTGAAGATGACAACTAACTAGCAAAAGAGATATATTCAAATTTACTAACGTTGATTATATATACCCAAAATATAATCAGTTGAATTATTGATTTATCCTTTAAAATATACATTTAAAATATACAGTTAAGGACAATGCTAATGATAGTATTCCGAAAAATAACTTGTTCCTAGTTTCATTTCGAATCAGGATTGTTTCAATCAAAGTTCAGACAATTTCAGACGAATTGCCATCAACTAATTGTCTCTGCATTCAGATGCTTGCTTGGCTTATAGCTCCAGAAATACATTTCTTCTCGAATGAGCAACACTTTCGCACGCCACACTGTTCTTCAGAATAGATTTTCACATTGCTGAAGACTGACAATTCCCCAGTTGTTTATCGTACCAGCCCAATAAACAGTTCGTGAATTCGACTGTGACCACGAGCAAGCATAAGGTGGGAAAAAAATCTCTGCTTGCAAATTAGTATTTGTCAGTACAGCCGACGACTTGTTTAACGTCCTGATGCATCATGCATGTGACCGTGGCAGCGATCCCGAGGCCGATTAGAATAAGATACTGTGATTAACAAAAATAATGCGAGCTCTGATTAGGAGCAGTTTGATTGGCCTATTCTATTGTCAGTTTGTTTGTTTTTTTATCCCTGCCTTTGTATTCCGTTGACAAAATAATGTAGTACTGTCTCCTTTGAATTTGATTTCTAAGGTTAAACGATCAAATTTAAATAAAATATATTAATGCATTTTAAGAGATTATTTCTAGTATGTCAATAAAAATAAATTTACCCAGTTTCATATATGCTACGGGTTGTCTCACCGATAGGTGGATCTCATGCCCACATGTCAATAACACAGCTAATGATATTATGGAATCGGATGAACTCTCAGTAACAAATATATAATTTTCTTTTTTTAATGATCAATTTAATGAAACTGATTTAATATTGTAATTATTGGTATACTTTTTTATATTTATAAAATAGGTCAAAGCTGAAGAAGATTGATTTTAAAACTAGACAAATGACTTACAATACGTAACGGATCGGATGAATTATAGATGGACAAATATTCAAATGAAGGCCACTAGTGATTTGTCAAATTATTGCCAAGAAACCCAGTGAAGTTTCGGCGTATGATATGAGTTAGTTTGATTTGAACGCGCAGTTCTCGTGTGTTTTGTAACAAAAAAAAAAACTTAAGATGCTCAAATCCACTTGAATATAATTTAGCCACTTTTCGCTAAAAAATATAGTTTAGTCATAATCTTGCAGGTGCCAAATGATATGCAGAACCAAGAACATATCTGAAGTAAAATGATGTGTGCCAGTAGGCAGTAGATAAGAATATATTGGTAAAATGTGATTTCCTGTCATTGCAACTTGCCCAATTTAATTTTCTTCTAACTTATTCTCTTTCTAAAACAAAACGAAAAAATTGATAATTTGCCACTCTCAAAATGTGCACTTTAATTGTGATGTCACTTCTGAAACTGACATGTAGGCTTCTAAGTCAATGACAGTAGAGCCTGATGGCAAAAATGCAAAACATTTCTTGAAAGTGACAAATTCTCAAATCTCTCTTCTAAAACATATAATAAGATATATTTGATATTACTCTAGCTCCGAAATTTATAATGTATCTATGGTTTTCATGATAAAACAGAGTGATTTAAATTTTTATTTTTAACCCGAAATAAAAATCATATAACTCAATTGAATACCATTAATTCATCCACAATTTTAGATCTACTATTTATTATATTTAGATTTGACTAGTTTTAAACAACTGGAATTTGAATGAAGCTGTACCAGGCTGAGCCTAAGTTTAACTGAAGCCACAAAGCTGAATTTCTGTCGAACAGGGCTTGGTCAAGTTCCATTTTCTTTTCAATTACCTATTGCGATTAATTGTGCGAGGCCGGCCTAAAAACATATCCGAGAAAAAATTTAAAAAGTACTTTCTCTAAATTTTATTTTAGAGATTATAACTAAAAAAATACCCCTAATGACAGATGGATTCCAAAATATAAGGCATTTCCTAAAATTTTCTCCATCCTTCCTACTTACAAAAGTGCATATCATTCTCTATCTATTTTGGTCTTATTTAACGGTGATACAAGAGATACAAATATAAAAAATATGATATCGGAAGTTTATTGAAGAATAATAAAGTTTAGAGATTAAATTTTATTAGGATGACACCATGAGATTTTAGAGAAAAAATAGCAACTTAATTTCTTCCGGATGCTAATCGTACATTATATCGGTGAATTAATTTCTGAACTCTTAATAGAAGTAATATTGGCAGCTCTCTGAATCTCAATGCAGTGCATGCACGAAAATGCCGATATCTTTAATGAAATCAAGTAGGTGAAGAAAGGTGATTATTTGGGAAAAATATTTCATCCTCGATATCATGTTACAATCTCTACATCAATATTGTCAGAAGACAAAATAAAGGTAGAAGCTTTGATCTCCGAAGTTCCTAAAACATCAAGACTTTATTGCATTCGAAGCCTTCTACAATAAAAGTCTCCGCAAGGGCTTTGGCATGACAAAGAATTCCAGAACCTTCTTACCCAAAGGGGTATTGTCAACAAGGATAAAAGAATTACTTTCTTACTGTTAAGTTAGTCTTTTACCCTTTTAACCATACGAAGAATATTAAACAATATCTTCTAAGTCGGTTGTAATTAGAGGGTAAAGAGGTATTTTCTTAATGTATCTTGTCTATAAATACCCCTCTTCATTCTGTAAGAAGTATCAAATACTCGGATATTTAATATATACTTCGAATTATCTCAAACTATTATCCAATTTGGAGGCCTGGAATAGTCCACATAAGCAAACACTTTCGTTTGCTAGTCTTTCGAATTACTAAACTTGTTAGCCTAATCTTTTGCCTCAATAGTGATGAAATGTTAGGCAGATTGAATTATCCACAAGGATAATCCTATACATGATGTGGGCCAATGAGTTCGAATAATAGATCGTTTGAATTTTTTAAAGGCAAACTTCTAAGGTTAAGAAAAATATATTAATATCTATAATATTAAATATATATAAGATTAAGACATATTTCATGATAAATTTAATGAAGCTAATTTGATATTATAATTGTTGGTATATTTTTTATATAAAACTGTTCGGATTTTCGAGAAGTTTAATAAAAAAATCAAATAATGACTTATAATATGTAACAGTCAGTAAAAAAAATCAGATGAGGGTACTAAAATTCCATTGGTCCATTTCTAAATGCTACTTTTGGCTAAACAATTAGGCTTATAATATATACTGTCGCTAGTATATATGTAGGGCCTATAATTAAGAACGCATACATGACTATTGCCTAGTATACCTATTAGAGTGCATGTATAAATTTGGTATATAATACCTAATTTTCTCATGTCCAAGTAGCCCTTTCACTCGAAATCTGAAAATATGATGGATTCAGATTGGATATGGATATAAACGAATTCTCGAATACGAATACAAATCCGGATGTTTTCGGATACGAATACAAAATAGATAATTCGACTATGAATCCGCATTTGTATGTTTACTCAGTTTAACTTGAAATGAATTTGCATTCATATATTCATCATTTCACAAATTTTCCAAAATGATAACGAAAATTATAGTGCATCGTTGCATCGTTTCTTAACATATTTAACCTTATTTCAATTTAAATCCAAGAAACAAAATTAATGAGTTAAAAATAACAAATATATTTAGAAAAAATACAAAAAATTTATATGGAATGAGATATGTTGTATTTTGATTATAAAAAAGTTTCAAGTTCAAATAAAGATTTAATCATTAATTTACTTTAACCATAACATATTCCTTCTCTAAACTCTAATTCCTCTTCAGAGAATCTCAAGTTTCTTAACATCATAGGTGACAACTTTCTTGAAACATTTTCAAATTTTTATCATAGCATCTACGTATAATATCATAACACCATGACAAATCTCGTATTTTTCAGAATTTATTTAATTTTTAGAATTAAAAAACCCTTAAACCCCACATTACTAATCGAGTGTCATAACATATATTTTTCAAATTTTCTTTAGATTTATTGGATAAGAACTAAAAATGGACACAAAAACATGAATATGATTTTTCTATAAATTTTGGTGCATTCTTTTAGGTACTTGCGGTTCAAATTTCACATATTTCAATTTAAATCCTATAAACACAATTAATGAGTTCAAAGTAGCAAATGTATATAGAAAAATAAAAAAAATAGAATGCGATTTGTTGTATTTTGATTATAAAAAATTTTCAAGTTCAAATAAAGATTTAACCATCAATTTACTTTCAACCATAACCTATTCCTTCTCAAAACTCTAATTTCTCTCAAAAGAATCTCGAGTTTCTTAACATCCTAGATGACAACTTTTTTGAAACATTTTCATTTTTTTATCGTAGCATCTACTTATAATATCATAACACCATGACAAATTTCATATTTTCAGACTTTATTTGATTATTTTAGAATTAAAAAACCTTTAAGATCCACATTACCGATTGAGTGTCATACCATAGATTTTTCAAAATTTCTTTAAATTTAGTGGATAAGAACTAAAAATGGACAAAAAACATGAATATGATTTTTATATAAAATTTGGTGCATTATTTTAGGTACTTGCAGTTCAAATTTTGACATGTTTCAATTTAAATCCTAGAAATACAATTAATGGGTTAAAAATCGAAAATAGATTTTGTTGTAGCAATTGCGATATCTACAATAGGTTTTTGTGTATATATGGTGTATAGAGTGAACCTCGAAGGGTTCTCATAGAGAGAGATAGGATTTATACTGGTTCAGGTCTCCCCGAAGGGATAATAGCCCTACGTCCAATCTACAGTAGATTTGACATAGTTTTGCCTCTACTGAACCTGTCTATTATAAGGGCATGGCCCTGCTTTTATAGGCACGTAGGCCAAAGGAAAAAAACAAATTTCCCTCTACAAGCCGTAGGCTTTATAGGGGCAAAAAGGGAAAAAGACTAGACTATTGTACATGCAGCTTTGCAGCTTTACAGACATGGCAGATAAACGTCATTTTTGGACAGCTAAATGACATACCAGGGATGGAGGGACCCCGGTATGGCTTTACACTATAGCGGAGTTGAGATATTTCTTCTGGTTCGGAGTAGTGTCCGGAGCTCTTTGGGCAGAGACGGCTGCGAAGGCTCCGAAGGGGCACTCCGAAGTGGTGCGCGCGCTCCAAAATAAATGACTTGGAGTAAAAAGTAACTTCAGAGAAGGCAGGCCTTTGGAACTTAAGCGAAGACTGGCTTCGGACCGCGCAGGCAATAAATGCTTGACCAGGTGATGGGACATCCTTGGGGAACCCGAACGCCTCCGCAATGGTCAGAAAACTGACCGTTGCAGCGTGGAGGGGGCATGAAGGTTCGCTTCAACTTCACCTCGGACCCACCTATCATAGACTGTGGAGGCCAGGGTAACTGGTGAAAAAAGGCTTTGGCGCGAGATCTATGGATGTTTTTTACCGCCTATAAAAAGGGGTTTATTGCACCACGGCTTCGCCACGCTCTCATTTCCTTCCTGCTTCAATCCCTTGCATCCTTCTCTCTCTTTCTCCACCTTCAGCTTCGTGCGTAGCCGGCTTCATAGCTTCTCAGTGCCCTTCGCGCCGAAGCCTTGCAAGATGCTGAAGAAGGCTGCGACGAAGAAGGCCTTGGCTTTGGGCACGAGTTCGAGTTCCATCCAGGCCCAAGCGGCGGCGGCGGCGAAGCCTGCAGTGAGGCGCTTGGGGCCGAGGGACCTTTGGTCATCGTCGAACAAGTTAGAGCAGACGCTGGAGATGAGGGCTTTGGCTTCAACGGAGGAGTCTGTTCGAAGAGTCTGCGAGGGGAATATTTCCGAGGGGATCCAACTCTGGGTGCCTGAGAAGTCAGAGGCCATCTCGAGGCCTCGGGCTGACGAGGTCGTTCTTTTTGAAGCATTCTTCGAGGACGGCCTTGGGCTGCCGGTAGTGGATATGCTGAGCGAAGTGTTGAAGGCATATAACTTTGAGCTTCCTCATCTGTCACTGAACGTCGTGGTGAGGCTAGTGATCTTCGAGTGGGCCATGAGGGCTAAAGGCTATGAGGGGCGCGCGGACATCTTCGTCGCCCTCCATGATGCGAACTTCCAACCAAAGCGGAGAGAGGGGGTAGACCACGTGGAGAGGGCCTTGGCCTTCGGGAGCGCCAACTTCTAGCTCCGGAAGAAGTTCCAAGATGACTTCCCAGTGAGGGCTGTGAATAACAAGTGGTACTCGAAGTGGGACCAGGAGTGGTTCTATGCTTCGGTGGGCGTAGACTCCCCACTTCGGAGTACCAACGCACTCATCTCCTACCGACACGAAGGCGTGGTGAAGACGAGCCCCGACGCCCTCTGGTCGAGGATACTGCTTCTACAGAGGGTGGCTTCGAGAATGAGCATGAGGGACTTAGCGGAAGAGTTCATCACCCTTCGGCTCAGCCCCCTCACGCTCTCTTGGCCGGAGGACCTCTTCCAACCTTCGGGCTCGGAGGGACCAAGCGAGGTGTCGGTGGAGCGCCTTGGTAAGACTTTGATTTTCTTTAGTTCATACTTTGCAGAATTAACTTGTGCTGACTTGAAATTTTGATGAAGTTGTTCACGATGTGTAGCCTCCGGAGGAGGCAATCATAGCCGTGGAGTGTGTTGTTGGGGCTCCGACGCCTGAGGAGCAAACTCGAAGGCTCGCTTTGTTGGGGTCTTGGGAGCGCTGGAACCGAGTATGGACTTGGCTCGGTGTCGAGGGGGTTCAAGCACTTCCAGACTTCGCCAGCTCAACACCCTCGGCGAGTGGCTCCAAGAGGAAAAGGATGGATGAGGAACCCAAAGCCTCGAGGGTTCACTCGGAGCTCCTAGCGGACGAAGCCCCTGCCATGGCGGAGCAAGCGGCCGAGAACCTTGGCGTTGAGGCGGAGCCAGCAGACGCTCCGGTGGCGACGACCGAAGTGGTGGTGCTGGAGATTGCGATGGTGACCGAAGTGGCATCGGCGGATGTCACAACGGTGACTCCTTCGAGCGCGGGGGCTGGGGCTCAGCCCATGCAGCGAAGGGATTGGGGATCACACATCGCTCCTGCCTCCTTCGAGGACATTTCCTCAGAAGAAGGTAAACACTTGATCACCCTTCTCTTTGCATTCATGTATATTGACTTGTACTTTTCTTCAGATGCTGGTGGTGGCACGAGGCCCGTCGTGTCGAGGCCTGAGGGGACCTCCGATAGCAGCGAGAGCAGCAGCAGCTCGGAATCCGAGAGCTCTTCATCCAAAGAGGACGAAGGGGACAACCATGGAAAAGGAGTCCTTCAGGAGCAGACCAAAGAGGCTGTCGAGGTTGTATACCAGAGCCTGGCTCCGTTGGAGCCTGTGCTGGCAGAGCCCGTGACGGAGATGGTTCAACCTCTACTTCCGAGGGGACCTGTAACACCCCAAGAAATAAAAACAAATAAAATAAAAGGAAATGATTATTAAAATCTTTTCTGAATTTTATGATAAAAAGGAATCCTAAAAGAGCCTTATTAAATCCAAACAGAAAGAAATATTCGGAATATGGACTTGAAAATTTTATGAGATGGACTAGAGACCAAAATATAATTTTAGGAATTTTTCCAAATTTTTATCAATAATGATTCAACCCTCAACCAAATATATGAATTACTAGATTTATTTTAAATCGGAAAAGAATAAAAATCCTTAACGGGCCTCAACCTCCAAAGCGCCTCAGCCCAACCCAGCCCAGCACTCGCGTCACTGACATGTGGGACCCGCCTGTCGGTGCATTTCCCCGCCTCTCTCTCCCGCCCATGCTCGCCCCGGTCCCACTTGGCAGCCTCCTGCGCCCGCCTTTGACCCACCGACCGCTCGGGCCCGCCTGTCGGCGCTCGTTATCCCCCACGACCTCTGACAGGTGGAGCCCACCTATCAGAAGCTTCGTCTCCGATGGAAGGGGATCGCCCCTTCCTTCCTCCCGGCGATCACCTTCTGTTTTTCACCGCCGGCCGCCCGCGATCGCCCAGATCACCCCCCGGATCACCTTCCCCGCACGCCACCGCCTCCTTTCCATCCATGGCGACGCGTTTTCGCGCTTAAGGAAAGCTATCTGAAGCTTTTGGAAACCCTCGCCAGAGATGGAAACCAACCTTCGGGTTCCCCGGAATTCCCTGCCATCTGGACACCGGCGACCCCCTATAAGTACCCCTGTAGATGCCGCCCTCTGCCCACACCGAAGCAACCCGTGCCAAGCGAGAACAGAGCGTCCATTCCCCGTTTTTCGGGCTTCCTCTCTGCCTCGACTCCGGTGAGCCATCGCCGTCGACCCCAACCCCCTTCGCCCTAGCCACCGCCACCAAAGCGACCGTCGACACCCGCTCGTCCTCGGCCACGCCTCCATCGGCCGAGAAGACCGCCGGATCGCCGTCGCCGTCGACCACCCGAACCCTCTCCGCCGTCTACGCTCGCCGCCGGTCACCTCCGGGCCCCATCGTCGCCACCAAAGGTACTTTCATGACCTCCTTCACCTCCGCATTCCATTTTTGGCCGCACCCGAGCCCGCCGTCGCCGGATACGAAGGGGGGTACGCGCCCCTTACGTCGTGTCGTGCCAGATTGCACTCTGGCCGTCCGATCACGATCGGAGGGCTACGATTTAATCAGGGCCCTCAGATCTGATCGAAGGGGTACGGTGCTATCTCGGCCATTGATCGTAACTTAAATCCCTGGAGCAATCTGGTGCGTCCACAGGGTACCCCTTCGCTCCATTTTAATCCTGGCCGTCCGATTTCATTTAAACCCTCCCGCCTCGCGCGCGATCACTGGATCCAGATCCGACAGTCCTAGTTGACCCGGTTCACGTGCACAGTGCGCCTGTCCACTGTGGGCCTGGCTCATCGTGGACCCGAGCCCTTTTTCAGTTTAAATAAAATTCCAGAAATTGATTTAAAACTTTGAAAATTCATAACTTGCTCATTTTAACTCCAAATTTCACCATTCAAATTTTGTTAAATCAAGAATAATATTCTCTACACATTAATGCCATAAAAACAGTATGTTACTGTTACCCAAAATATTTTTAATAAATAAATGAATAAAAACCCCTTAGGGATAAACTATCAATTCAGAAAAATAAATTAGAAAAGCCCTAAGAAATTAAGTTTACTGTTTATTCACCAAACATCAAAATATTAAAACTTTATTTCACACAATAAAACCCACACATATGTATGTTTATTATTTGGTGAATTTTTATCTGTTTATTGAATGTGTTGTTTATTTTCCGTATCGAGAAGACTACGAGTTCGTCGAGGAGCCAGAGTTCTACCCCGAGGTTCCTCCCTCCCCATTTGCTGATCAAGTCAAGTCATCGACCACCTCTGTTGAAACAGTTGATCATCATTGAGCCCATGTTTTAATAATTATCGCTATAACTCATAGGTTAATATTGCATTAGTCTAATAATCAAGCCTTACACTTATAATTATTAGATCCCTATCCTTGTGTGCAAAACCAAGCCATGCTTATTGAGCCTTAACTCCTTGTCACTCTACTATAAAATCTATTAGCTAGTGCCAATGTACCGGCACAACTGCTATAGGATAAAAAGAACGAGTCGTAGATAGCTGGTTTCTGTATATGAATTTCCCCGTTATTCTCGTTTCTGGACTCTGTTGGAGTTGGCTAAGTTATAAGTATGGTGGGTTCCGGGTGCAAGCTCGGGTATTGGTATGTCACACCCGGGGCACTATAAGGACCGGTCTGCGGGATCTGTTGCAAAGCACTTCCGTACCAACCACAAGTCTAATGGGTAAGTCCTAACTGGAAGTGTGGAACGCTCCGACTCTCGGCACCATAGTGGAGGGGGCAAGGGGCTAGCCCTCAGGGCGCCTTGTACCGACGATGGCTCAAGGGGGGGTATTGTGGAAACTCGACATGGCGAGACACGATACGAAAC
Organism: Zizania palustris; assembly: GCA_019279435.1. Classification (NCBI taxonomy): domain Eukaryota; kingdom Viridiplantae; phylum Streptophyta; class Magnoliopsida; order Poales; family Poaceae; genus Zizania; species Zizania palustris. The sequence continues at coordinate 51,157,821 of JAAALK010000290.1, read as the reverse complement.
CTATAAGAGGGTGCTGTTGAGTCGGGGAAGACCATATGGAAGGTTTTGGCATGAGTTCCCGTGAAATGGGTCATCTCGTTACACTTTGGTGTAGGTGATGAGTGCGTGCCTTGTGGGTACAGTGGTACATCTCTGATCAGAGTAATTTAATCTTTTCGAAAAGTCGAGCCCACGGTCAAGGGCGGGTTGTGTGACTACTCGCAGTTAGTTTACAATTGTTTGAATGGATGAGCTATTCATGGCATGTAAGGACTGTTGTGCGGGGAGGTAAAACGTACTCCTCGAGTTAGAAGATGATGATGCATACACATGTTTACTTTTCAGTACTAATAAATTGATCACACTTAATGCTTTATAATTATGCTGCTTCCGCAAAACTAGCCACTTTCTCCCTTGTTATTACCTTGCATTATATTTGCATTCGGTGGCTTGCTGAGTACATCAGTACTCACCCCGTTGACTTATACCATCAGAGCCCGCCTACTGCGAGGAGGATGAAGGTCTGGAGTAGCGACCCAGTCAAGGCGAGACTAGAAGGAGGCGTTCATCTAGGACCCTTGATTTTATTAGTTTCTCTTCACTTTCATTCACTTTTGTATTAATGCGGTCTACGAACCGTGAATGATTGCCCGTCTTGTACGTGGTCGTGTGATGAACGTCTTGTTTTATTGATTTTCTATGGAATTTCAATAAAGTCCTGATTTATTAAATCAGGGCGTGACAAGATGGTATTAGAGCCGACTTGACTGTAGGAAGCCAAACAGACCTGACCTTAGGACTTATATACTCGCTATATTTCTTACAAAAATTACTTATCCTCTCATCTTCCGAGATTTTCACAAAAACTTTCTCTCTTTTGTAGATGCCGGTCCATACCATGAGCGGGACTCTTCGTGACGAGGCCGGATTTATCCGCGAGCTGCGCATGCTCGTCGGTTTCCTCGGCTTTGAGCACGAGCCGATGTACCATGGAGTCTTCCCCGACGAGAAAGAAAGCTTCTGTGAGGACACAGTCGTCGTCCAGCCCTCCCCTCAGACAGCTCACACCTATCGTGGAGGAGGACCTACCTTCTTGGTTGCCAGTCAGCGCACCGCCCTCCAGGCACTCACGGAGCTCCGGATGATCTACGGCAGTGAGCTCTATGACACGGACTTTCGTTTCGTGCCTCTTCGCACTCCAGGGAGTCCCCACAGCGTCTTCGTCAGCACACTCTCCCAACGTCATTCTGCGATTGGTCATACCATGCGCTTATTGGAGGCCATGGATGATCTCCATTACGAGGCACTGCAGGACGCCAATGGACAGCGCGACACGATCAGCTTTTACCAACACTCATCTGAGGATCTGAACCACGAGAACGGAGATCTTCGCCGTCGTATCCAACAGGGACACCGTTTGGCTGCCGAGGCAGAGGAGTTACGGCGTCAGAATGAGCTCCTTCGGCAGCACGTCGCCACCAACCCACAGCTCCGCCACCAGATCGAAGAACTAAAGAAGGACATTGAGGAGATCGCCCCTCTTCCGCCTCGCAAGAAGAAACCCCTTCGGATCCCCACCGTGAGGCCCAAGAGGATCTCCCGCAGTGCCCCACCCGTCGGACCATCCAGTTCTTCGACCCAGACCATCTCCCACGAGCCCGTGATCGAGCCGTCCCCCGAGCTACCATAGACGTAGATTTACGGTTGATTGTTTTCTTTTTACTTGATTGTATTACCATTTAGGTCAAAAATAAGGCATGAATGAAGATATAAATAAAATGTAACCGCAAGAACGGTATTTTCTTGGAATAAAAGCTTAATAATAATATCCTCTAAGAAAATATTGTCCACTTTGGAAACTTCAGGATGACCAACACTCAGGGCTCCGACGCTCCTCAGAACGGAGGGGACAACGGGAACCTACCTCAGTGGGGAGCAACTAGGCAGAGGCAAGCCCCGGTTGCCAACCACCCCACTTTGGCCGAGATGATGGCCACACAGAACCAGCTGGTTTCAGCTCTTCTGAACCAGATGCAACAACAGCAGCAACAGATGCAGGAGCAGCAGGCTCACTTCTTCCGCCTCCATCAATAGCTCGAGCTGCCCCGACCCGCCACTCCAGCTCCCGCTCCCGCCTCCCAACTCTCGGAGTTCCTCCGAGTCCGCCCACCGACCTTCTCGAGCACCACCAACCCCATGGAGGTCGGGGATTGGTTAAGGACCATCGAGAAGAAGCTCGATCTCCTTACCTGCACTGAGCAGGAGAAGGTGGCCTTCGCCACCCACCAGCTTCATGGTCCCGCCGCAGAGTGGTGGGACAATCTTCGCGAGACTCTGCCCGAGGGTCACGTCCATACTTGGGCGGAGTTCTCGGCTGCTTTCCGTGCCGCTCACATCTCCGACGGCATCATCGCGCAAAATCAGCAGGAGTTCAGGGACCTGCAGCAGGGAAGCAGGTCCGTCACGGAATACCTGCACGAGTTCAACCGTCTGGCCTGGTACGCGCCTGAAGAAGTCCGTACCGATGTGGCCAGGCAGGCCAAGTTCCTCCAAGGACTGAAGGATGAGCTGTCCCTACAGCTCATATCTGGAGATTATACCAGCTTCCAAAAGCTGGTAAACAAGGCTATCGTTCAGGAGACCCAGCAGAACAAGGTCGACCTGAAGAAAAAGAGGATGATTGCCTTTAGGCAAAATCAAGGCATGGCCCAGAGGCCCCGATTCACCCCTCCTCCACCAGCACCACAGTATCACCCTCGCCCGGTATATCGTCCGGCGCCACCCGCCGCCAACGCTGGAGCCGGACAGTCTTGCCCCGCTCCCGCCGCCCCAGCCGCACCAACCGCCCCGGCAAAGAAGGCGGAGATCCTGCGCGACAGCATGGCAAGCCCGTGGTATGCTTCAACTGCCGCCAGGAGGGGCATTACTACAATTCTTGCCCCCACCTCAAGCGCGTCCAAGGAGTTGCAGCGAACCCCGCCATCTGCGCCCGAGTCAATCACGTCACCGCTGAAGAAGCCCAGGCCACACCTGAGATCATGATGGGTAAGTTTTTGGTACATTCAGCACTTGCAGTGGTTTTGTTTGACACCGGAGCTACGCACTCATTCATATCAACTGATTTTGTGGAAAAGAACAATCTAAACATAGAAGAACTACCAAGAGCCGTACAAATAGTCACCCCGGGAAAACAAACCCTAGCCCTAACCTATAGCCCAAAGGTATGGATAGATATCCACGGCACCATATTTTGGGCCGATCCCATCCTTATTGAATGTCAAGGCTTGGATCTCATTCTGGGAATGGATTGGCTCAATAAATACCAAGGAGTAATAGAATGTGCCTAGAGAAAAGTGACTATGACCAGCGAAGAAGGGACTGCCGTCACATTTCAGATGCCAAGCATGAAGATCAGAAGACCAAGACTACATCAGATTACCTTGGAGGAAATACCGGTAGTCAGTGAATACCCGGACGTATTCCCAGAGGATTTACCAGGGATGCCACCTAAGAGGGACATCGAGTTCAGGACCGATTTGGTACCCAGGACTACCCCTATTTACAAGCGACCATACCGAATGGCCTCTAATGAGTTAGCCGAGATGAAGCAACAATTGGAGGATCTCGAGAAAAAAAGCTACATCAGACCAAGTACATCACCATGGGGTGCCCCCGTCATCTTCGTCGACAAGAAAGAAGACAAGGCCAAGCGTATGTGTGTAGATTACCGTGCTTTAAATGAAGTAACCATCAAGAATAAGTACCCATTGCCTCGGATCGACGATCTCTTCGACCAGCTAAAGGGAGCTACGGTATTCTCGAAGATCGACCTGCGGTCTGGTTATCATCAGTTGAGGATCCGAGAAGAAGATATACCCAAGACGGCCTTTACCACCCGTTATGGATTGTACGAGTGTACGGTTATGTCCTTTGGATTGACCAACGCCCCTGCATTCTTCATGAACATGATGAACAAGGTGTTTATGGAATATTTGAACAAATTCATCGTGGTCTTTATAGACGACATCCTAATTTATTCCAAGGATCAGAAAGAGCACGAGACTCACCTCCGGTTAACCTTAGGCAAACTAAGGGAACACCAGTTATATGCCAAGTACAACAAGTGTAAATTCTGGACGACAGAAGTGAAGTTCCTTGGACACATTATCTCTGCACAAGGCATTGCAGTAGATCCTGCCACCGTGGAAGCAGTTACAGATTGGTTGCCACCCACGAACGTATCTGAGATACGGAGTTTTCTGGGTTTGGCCAGATATTATTGGAGATTCATTGAGAATTTCTCCAAGATAGCCAAGCCTATGACGAAGTTATTGCAGAAAGGAGAGAAGTTTGAATGGACTCCTGAATGCGAGAAAAGTTTCCGCACCCTCAAGACCCGTCTGGTGTCAGCACCCATACTGACCCTACCCGATATCCGGAAAGACTTCCATGTCTATTGCGACACATCTCGCCAAGGATTGGGATGTGTTCTTATGCAAGATGGAAAGGTTATCTCTTATGCCTCTCGTCAGTTGAGACCTCATGAGTTGAACTACCCGACCCACGATTTGGAACTTGCCGCGGTAGTGCACGCCCTTAAGATTTGGAGGCATTATTTGGTCGGAAATCGCTGTGAGATCTTTACGGATCACAGGAGCTTGAAGTACATCTTCACACAGCCAGACCTTAACCTGAGGCAAAGACGATGGTTGGAACTAATAAAGGACTATGACTTAGGTATCCACTACCACCCCAGAAAAGCAAATGTGGTAGATGATGCATTAAGTCGCAAGGGATATTGCACAGCCACTATGATTCAGGATCACGCATCCTCATTATGTAAGGAGATGGAAAAGTTGAATCTCGGGTTGACCACCGGAGCATACCTAGCAACCTTGGAGACTCAACCTGTCTTGTTCGAACAAATCCGAGAAGCTCAGTCAGAAGACCCTGATATAGCAGCCATTAAGAAGAACATGAGACAAGGAAAAGCCCCAGGATTTTCAGAGGACGAGAATGGCACCATATGGTTTGGAACCCGGATATGTGTGCCGGATAAGCCGGAGATAAAGACCCTTATCCTGAGAGAAGCCCACGAGACAATGTACTCCATTCATCCCGGCGGTACCAAGATGTACCAGGACCTGAAGGAACGTTATTGGTGGGTTAGCATGAAGAGGGAGATTGCACAGTTCGTCGCCGAATGTGACACCTGTAGAAGAGTAAAAGCTGAACATCAGAGACCTGCAGGATTGCTACAGCCATTGAAAGTACCTGAATGGAAGTGGGAAGAGATCGGTATGGACTTCATCATCGGACTTCCAAAGACCCAACTTGGGTATTATTCTATTTGGGTGATCATCGACCGGCTTACAAAAGTAGCACATTTCATAGCCGTCAAGACGACCTTTAGTGGTCCTAAGCTTGCAGAACTATACATGGCCCGCATCGTGTGCCTTCATGGAGTGCCCAGGAAGATAGTGTACGATAGAGGAAGTCAGTTCACCTCTCGTTTCTGGAAGAACCTTCAAGAAGAGATGGGAACAAGATTGAATTTTAGCACTGCCTACCACCCTCAGACGGATGGACAAACAGAGAGGGTAAATCAGATATTGGAGGATATGCTTCGGGCATGTGTCTTGGATTTCGGAGCCACTTGGGACAAGAGCTTATCGTACGCCGAGTTTTCGTACAACAACAGCTACCAAGCTAGTCTTCAGATGTCCCCTTTTGAAGCCTTATATGGACGTAAGTGCAGAACGCCTCTGCTTTGGGATCAAATTGGTGAATCCCAAGTGTTCGGAACGGACATCCTTCGTGAAGCTGAAGAGAAGGTACGGATCATCAGAGACTGACTCAAGACAGCCCAATCACGACAAAAGAGCTACGCGGACAATCGTCGCCGAGACCTAGCCTTTGAAGAAGGAGATCATGTCTACCTTCGAGTTACGCCTCTCCGTGGCACCCAACGGTTTAACATGAGAGGAAAGTTGGCCCCTCGATATGTTGGACCATTTCCCATTATTCGATGCCAAGGCGAAGTTGCTTATCAGTTGGAATTACCGCCCTCATTGGCTGGAGTACATGACGTATTTCACGTATCCCAACTCAAGAAGTGTCTTCGCGTCCCGACAGATCAAGTGGATCTACAGCAGTTAGATGTTCAAGAGGACCTGACTTATGTGGAAAAGCCTGTCCAGATCTTGGAGGTCAAAGAAAGGATCACCAGGAGTCGGGTCATCCGCTTCTGCAAAGTGCAGTGGAGCAATCACTCTGTAGAGGAAGCTACATGGGAAAAAGAAGATGAACTCAAGGCACAACATCCTAAGCTATTCGAGGATTGATCCGAATCTCGAGGACGAGATTCTCTGTAAGGGGGATAGGATTGTAACACACCAAGAAATAAAAACAAATAAAATAAAAGGAAATGATTATTAAAATCTTTTCTGAATTTTATGATAAAAAGGAATCCTAAAAGAGTCTTATTAAAGCCAAACAGGAAGAAATATTCGGAATATGGACTTGAAAATTTTATGAGATGAACTAGATACCAAAATATAATTTTAGGAATTTTTCCAAATTTTTATCAATAGTGATTCAACCCTCAACCAAATATATGAATTACTGGATTTATTTTAAATCAGAAAAGAATAAAAATCCTTAACGGGCCTCAACCTCCAAAGTGCCTCGGCCCAACCCAGCCCAGCACTCGCGTCACTGACATGTGGGACCCGTCTGTCGACGCATTTCCCCGCCTCTCTCTCCTGCCGGCGCTCGCCCCGGCCCCACTTGGCAGCCTCCTGCGCCCGCCTTTCTCCCACCGACCGCTCGGGCCCGCCTGTCGGCGCTCGTTATCCCCCTCGACCTCTGACAGGTGGAGCCCACTTGTCAGAAGCTTCGTCTCCGATGGAAGGGGATCGCCCCTTCCTTCCTCCCGGCGATCACCTTCTGTTTTTCACTGTCGGCCACCCGCGATCGCCCGGATCACCCCCCGGATCACCTTCCCCGCACGCCACCACCTCCTTTCCATCCATGGCGATGCATTTTCGCGCTTATGGAAAGCTATCCGAAGCTTTTGGAAACCCTCGCCGGAGATGGAAACCAACCTTCTGGACGCCGGCGACCCCCTATAAGTACCCCTGTAGACGCCGCCCTCTGCCCACACCGAAGCAACCCGTGCCGAGCGAGAACAGAGCCTTCATTCCCCGTTTTTCGGGCTTCCTCTCTGCCTCGACTCCGGCGAGCCATCGCCGTCGACCCTGACCCCCTTCGCCCTAGCCACCGCCACCAAAGCGACCATCGACGCTCGCTCGTCCTCGGCCACGCCTCCATCGGCCGAGAAGACCGCCGGATCGCCGTCGCCGTCGACCACCCGAACCCTCTCCACCGTCTACGCTCGTCGCCACCAAAGGTACTGTCATGACCTCCTTCACCTCCGCGTTCCATTTTTGGCCCTAGCTAGGCCCCTAGGCCCTCGCCGCCGCCGTCGTAGCCGCACCCGAGCCCGCCGTCACCGGAGACGAAGGGGGGTACGCGCCCCTTACGTCGTGCCGTGCCGGATCGCACTCTAGCCGTCCGATCACCATCGGAGGGCTACGATTAAATCCCTTCGGGATTTAATCAGGGCCCTTAGATCTGGTCGAAGGGGTACGGTGCTATCTCGGCCGTTGATCGTAACTTAAATCCCTGGAGCAATCTGGTGCGTCCACGCGTACCCCTTCGCTCCGATTTAATCCTGGCCGTCCGATTTCATTTAAACCCTCCCGCCTCGCGCGCGATCACCGGATCCAGATCCGACGGTCCTGGTTGACCCGGTTCACGCGCATAGTGCGCCTGTCCACCGTGGGCCTGGCTCACCGTGGACCCGAGCCCTTTTTCAGTTTAAATAAAATTCCAGAAATTGATTTAAAACTTTGAAAATTCATAACTTGCTCATTTTAACTCCAAATTTCAACATTCAAATTTTGTTAAATCAAGAATAATATTCTCTACACATTAATGCCATAAAAACAGTATGTTACTGTTACCCAAAATATTTTTAATAAATAAATGAATAAAAACCCCTTAGGGATAAACTATCAATTCAGAAAAATAAATTAGAAAAGCCCTAAGAAATTAAGTTTACTGTTTATTCACCAAACATCAAAATATTAAAACTTTATTTCACATAATAAAACCCACACATATGTATGTTTATTATTTGGTGAATTTTTATCTGTTTATTGAATGTGTTGTTTATTTTTCGTATCGAGAAGACTACGAGTTCGTCGAGGAGCCAGAGTTCTACCCCGAGGTTCCTCCCTCCCCATTTTCTGATCAAGGCAAGTCATCGACCACCTCTGTTGAAACAGTTGATCATCATTGAGCCCATGTTTTAATAATTATCGCTATAACTCATAGGTTAATATTGCATTAGTCTAATAATCAAGCCTTACACTTATAATTATTAGATCCCCGTCCTTGTGTGCAAACCCAAGCCATGCTTATTGAGCCTTAACTCCTTGTCACTCTACTATAAAATCTATTAGCTAGTGCCCAATGTACCGGCACAACTGCTATAGGATAAAAAGAACGAGTCATAGATAACTGGTTTCTGTATATGAATTTCCTCGTTATTCTCGTCTCTGGACTCTGTTGGAGTTGGCTAAGTTATAAGTATGGTGGGTTCCGGGTGCAAGCTCGGGTATTGGTATGTCGCACCCGGGGCACTATAAGGACCGGTCTGCGGGATCTGTTGCAAAGCACTTCCGTACCAACCACAAGTCTAATGGGTAAGTCCTAACTAGAAGTGTGGAACGCTCCGACTCTCGGCACCATAGTGGAGGGGGCAAGGGGCTAGCCCTCAGGGCGCCTTGTACCGACGATGGCTCAAGGGGGGGTATTGTGGAAACTCGACATGGCGAGACACGATACGAAACCTATAAGAGGGTGATGTTGAGTCGGGGAAGACCATATGGAAGGTTTTGGCACGAGTTCCCGTGAAATGGGTCATCTCATTACACTTTGGTGTAGGTGATGAGTGTGTGCCTTGTGGGTACAGTGGTACATCTCTGATCAGAGTAATTTAATCTTTTCGAAAAGCCGAGCCCACGGTCAAGGGCGGGTTGTGTGACTACTCGCAGTTAGTTTACAATTGTTTGAATGGATGAGCTATTCATGGCATGTAAGGACTGTTGTGCGGGGAGGTAAAATGTACTCCTCGAGTTAGAAGATGATGATGCATACACATGTTTACTTTTCAGTACTAATAAATTGATCACACTTAATGCTTTACAATTATACTGCTTCCGCAAAACTAGCCACTTTCTCCCTTGTTATTACCTTGCATTATATTTGCATTCGGTGGCTTGCTGAGTACATCAGTACTCACCCCGTTGACTTACACCATCAGAGCCCGCCTACTGCGAGGAGGATGAAGGTCTGGAGTAGCGACCCAGTCAAGGCGAGACTGGAAGGAGGCGTTCATCTAGGACCCTTGATTTTATTAGTTTCTCTTCACTTTCATTCAATTTTGTATTAATGCGGTCTACGAACCGTGAATGATTGCCCGTCTTGTACGTGGTCGTGTGATGAACGTCTTGTTTTATTGATTTTCTATGGAATTTCAATAAAGTCCTGATTTATTAAATCAGGGCGCGACAGGACCCATAATAGAGGTAGCCATCCATGCATTCCACGAGGGCTGCGTTGCTGTGGGGCAAGGGGACTTGGTGGCACAACTTAGCCGCTCAAGCCCCTTGGACCTCTTCGCAAATGCCTATGAAGCCATCATCTAGGTGAGCGAAGCTCTACACGGTCTTCGAGTCACACTTGCTTTTTTACTCAACACTTAGGATTTTCTTGGATCTTTTCAGGCCTTCACACTAAATGCTGCTGCAGCAGCAGCCTCCGCGGACCATCGGATGACCCTTCTGGCAGAGGAGAGGGACGCTCTTCGATGCCAAGCTTTGGAGGAGGCCGAAAGGCAAAGGCAGGCTGAAGCGGCGAGGTCCGAGGCAGTCAAGGCAAAAGAAGCCTTGGCCTCGGAGACAGAAAGAGTTCAAGAGGCACTTCTGGTTTTGGAGGAGACCGGGGCGAAGCTAGCAGCGGAGTGTTCTGATCTTCGTGCAGCCAGTCACTATCTAGAAAACTTCATGGTCTGAGGGGTCAACGAGGCCACCTCAAACTTGACCGCAGTCCTTGAGCAACTGGGGATCGAGTGCAAGGCCCCGGACTTCAACCCTCAGGACCCAATCAGAGACCGCCTCAAGTTCCTACAGATGGCTGCTGCGACGGCGTAGATGTCAATGAAGGGCTTCACTCTGATGGCTTGGTGAGTGGCTGGCCAAGGAGTGTTCCAGATGCTCCACGACGCGGGGTGCAACCACCTCGAGGCGCCAACCTCGGTCACACCGGTAGCCTTCGGAGGCCAGCACTTGGTTTCGCCACCCCCGGACGTCCGCGGAGCGTGGCGCCGTCTTCATGAACCTTGGAAGGCCCAAGGTTGCGAGGCAGTCCTCGACCTTCAACGGCTCTCCCACCTTCACCGAGCTAGGGCACAAGCCTCGCCAACTCAGCCTTCGACGTCAAAGCCTCCGCCTCCGAAGGTGTAGACCTCCTGAGGCTCTTTGTAATTCGTAGCTGTAGGCTTGTAAACAACTTATCAGTTTATTAATAGAAATGCGGAGGTACTTTATACCTGCCCAGGCTCAGCCTTCGGATGTTGAGTTCGAAGTACTTGAGGATTCTGAGGAGCTTCGTCAGCTTTGGATGGTGCTCGAAGTAGCTAGGTCTGAAGGTCCGCCTCGGTTCAAGCTTCTGAGGGGTCCTAAGGGCGAAGCCATTCCCGAAGTAGCCTAGGAGCTGCTGGCTACCGTGAAGATGGAGCCTCTTCGGAGTTCTTCATCCTCGCCAGACTTAAGCTGCTTTGAAGTAGGATTAAGCGGCGAGGGGGTGCAGTCTTCAGGTACGACCTTACAAGGCGACGAAGCCCTAAACTTTTCTGCCTTCGATGCGGCACCGCCTGCGTCTCAGACTTAGACAAACCTGCAAGGCAAAAGGCGAAGTCTGCGGGCTTCGGAGTGTGGATGATATGACTGCGGGAGATCAGGCTCCGACGGGGCTTCGTCTAGCCGAGGGGGCCCTGCTCAGAAGAAGAGCAAGCAAGGTTCGAACATGTTGGGGCCTCGAGCTCGCTTTTTCCTTGGCTTATACACAGATTACTCGTAATTTTGTTTTTGAAGTGTATTTGTAACATACTTCGTTATTATCATTCAATGAATGAGATTTATTATATTCGCATACTTCGTCTTCATGCTTCACATGAGTTGATTGTTTCGAACGTTTAGCTTGTCACGCTCATACTGCGTATTTCATTCGCACACTTCGCATACATACCTCGCCCCCCCTTGCGCATGGCGGTTAGGGACTTAGCCGGTGCGAGCAATTTAAGAATGCGAAGGGGTGCGCCTTTTGGCGGCTTCGTACGCTTATATCGCGTCAATCAAAGGCCTCTTTTAGGCTTTGAATGCATTAATTTGAAGCGAAGCAAGGCTTCAACATACTCAAATTAAGCGAAGCATGCTTTGGCATGCTTGGATTTGGATAATATGCACGAGCAAGGCTCTGAAGCACACTTAGATTTTAGGCGAAGCATGACTTCGGTATGCTTAAATCTTAGATTAGATTACGTCACGCGAAGCGAGGCCTCGGTGCGTATTCAGATAGCGAAGCAAGGCTTCTTGAGCTTGATCCTGTAATGAATGGAAGGAATAGGTGGTGTGGATTCACCGAACATGTGATGGGTTGATCCACCTTAGACTCTAGGCCACCTACGACCCTGGGCCACCTTCGACCCTGGGATGCATCAGGCCAGAGCCTGGAATCCCGGACTCATCGAGCCGTCGCCCGGAAGTCCTAGACACCTCGAGCCGTTACTCGAGGGAGTCCTACAACCCACTGCTACGGGCCCAGAGGCGCTATGTAGCCTTCAGAGGAGTGCTTCGGTTTTAAATAGATCAAAGCAGTGCTTTGGTCCTCATCAATACAAAGCGGTAACCTCGATTCTTAAAAGAACGAGGCCTTGACTTTGGATCTTGATAAAGACACAACAAAGCTTCGGTTTTTAACAAAGAGAAGCAAGACTTCGATTTTAAATGTGAAGCAAGGCTTTGATTTTAATAAAGTGGAGCAAGTTTTTGCTTTAAAGACGAAGCAAGGCTTCGGTTTTAAGGCGAAAGCAAGATTTTGATGATTTGCTGAAAAAATTACAAATTGCAAAACAAAGCGGGGCTTCGAGCTATGTACATACCTCGGGAAGCGAGAGTGGAGCTTGCCTCGTAGCACCTAGGGCTTCGGAGGCCTTCGGCGCGCGCCCGGAGCCCCTTGCCTTAGGGTGCCCTCCGAGGCGCGAGGGATAGTGGAAGGCGAGAAAGGCCTTCAAGCTACACTCGAAGCCCCTTGCCGAAGGGTGCGCGGAGCCAGAGGACTCCAAAGCTCCCCCCTCAAGCGCACTTCGAGACATAGGCAGTAGCAGAGAACTTAGCTTTTAGTACTAAGTTCCCCATGGACGGCGCCAACTGTTGTAGCAATTGTGTTTGCTACAACAGGTTTTTGTGTATGTATGGTGTATAGAGTGAACCTCGAAGGGTTCTCATAGAGAGAGATAGGATTTATACTGGTTCAGGCCTCCCCGAAGGGATAATAGCCCTACGTCCAGTCTACAGTGGATTTGGCATAGTTTTGCCTATACTGAACCTGTCTATTACAAGGGCATGACCCTGCTTTTATAGGCACGCAGGCCAAAGGAAAAGACCAAATTGCCCTCTACAAGTCATAGGCTTTGTAGGGGCAAAAAAGGAAAAGACTAGACTACTGTACATGCAGCTTTACAGTTTTACAGACATGGCAGATAAACGTCACTTCTGGGCAGCTAAACGACATACCAGGGGTGGGGGGACCCTGGTATGGCTTTACACTGTAGCGGAGTTGAGATATTTCTTCTGGTTCGGAGTAGTGGCCGAAGCTCTTTGGCGCGGACACGGCTGCGAAGGCTCCGAAGGGCACTCCGAAGTGGACTCCGAAGAGTACTCCGATGGGCACTTCGAAGCGGACTCCGAATTGGCTCTCAAAGGTGGGCTCTGAAGGAAACTGGAGGGGTCCTGGAGGTTTGGCTCCAAAAGGGACCGAAGGGGGCCCAGAGGCTTGACTCCGGAGAGCTCCGAAGGGAGCTCAGAGGCTAAATCTGGCTGCTGATTGGGATTAGCTTCATCAAGAGAGATGGTGCTTCGTCTTCAGGCTTCGGTGGGGACAGTCTCTGGGCTCAAGACCTTCGGAGGCTGACGTCATTTGGCCCCTGTTTAAGGGAAAACTTATTCCCCCAACATATTTGAAAAAAATACAAACATTTTATATAGAATGCTATATGTTGTATTTGGAGTATAAAAATGTTTAAAGTTCAAATAAATATTTAACCATTAATTTACTTTCAACTATAACTTTTCCCTTCATAAAACTCTAATTCCTCTTAAGAGAATCTCGAGTTTTTTAACATCCTATGTGATAACTTTTTTAAAATATTTTCAAATTTTTATCATATCATCTACGTATAATATCATAATACTATGACAAATCTCGTATTTTTCGGACTTTATTTGATTATTTTAAATTAAAAAACCCTTAAGCTTCACATTACTGATCAAGTGTCATAACATATTTTTTTTCAAAATTTCTTTAAATTTAGTGCATAAGAACTAAAAATGGACACAAAAACATGTATGCTTTTTTATAAATTTTGGTGCATTATTTTAGGTACTAGCAGTTCAAATTTCACATATTTCAATTTAAATCCTAGAAACACAATTAATGAGTTAAAATAGCAAATGGATCTAGAAAAATACAAAAAAATTTACATAGTATAAATTATGTTATATATTGACTGTAGAAAAATTTTCAAACTCAAGCAAAATTGCAAATATCTTACTACCTTGTATTGCTAGAAAACTTTCACTAACTTAAGTATTTAAGTAATTATATAAAAATAAATAAACCATACATATTAATATTCACTAACTTAAATATTTCATAATTACATAAATAATAAATAAATCATTAATATAGTGATGTCATGTTATCTTGAGTTCCTCCATTTTCATATCTATATTCAACAGAAATTCAGATATCTGTTTCTATATCCATATTTATAAAACAAATTCGGATGTTTCCAAATATCATCCACATTTTAGATACGAATACAAGTATCCATATTACTTTTATTCGAATATGAATACAAATAATTCGGATATTTTGACATCCGTATCCATCCCTATCTGCAATAATGTTACACAAAAAGGAAAACATAGGGACGGAACAACCAGGCTACCTGTATTGTCAAGTAGTCTGATCTGGTTACTTCAATGTCCTATTAATATTGAAAGTTATAATCACCGTCAAGGATGAAACGACTTAGAAATGAATAAAATGAATAAGAGTCCGATTCTAATCTTAAGAATATAGGAACCCAAGTAGGATTTGATTTCGTGCATGTAACCTCGCCTCCTTCTTGGTTTCCCTTGTTCCAATTTCATATAAATATCGAATTTATAATTGGATTCATTGCGTTTTTCAATCAAAACCAGTATTATAGTTGTTTGAGATTTTATTAATTAGTTGTCAGCGTTATATAAGGCATGCGAGAGACCCCCTTAAAAGGTATCATGATCTAGCCATGAAAACTTGCATCAAGTCTTAGAAGCTTATAAACAACATTTTATATTAAAGCTATAATCTATAAATACAGAATATATGGTTATTATTATCAAGAGATCTAAATCTATCTCTCTTTGTTTTTCTTTAAGTCGACCATTAGACCTCAAATCCGATACTTATATATATATATATATATAATACATAAATCACCACCGAAAAATAGATTGATCATGTCGGTAAAACAACACCACGACAAATGGGAGGAGATGATCATACTTTTGTGAGATGAGTAGAAATATAATTATTCCATCTAGTTGTTTAGTTAAGAGAACATAATGATTGGTTGGTTGAGAGGACGAGGTGGGATATCATAACTCTAAAATATTATTAACTATATACATTATGTAAAGAAAATGATTAAACATCTATAAATCATAAAGCACTACATGTTCTCGTTAATTAACTAAAAAATATTTTTTTCTTAGTATTATCTAATTATGCACTAATCATTCCCATTAATACATACTACGTACAAATGTTATCCTAATATCCACTAATTAACTATAAGCTTGCTGATTACTAATCAATGCTTATTTAGACCTAATTGTTCTTCTAATCTTTTCTTGAGATGATGCCATGTTTGAAAAAGTTTCTAAACTACATAGTTATTCCGAATCTAAATAGAATGTTTTTATGTGAGACGTTTCACCTTTACTTAAAAATGGACCCCAACCCAAACATCCTCGTCTCTTTTTATCCTTCCCTAACCATCATTTGAAACATTAAGAAAATTTACGAGAATTAATTTATGTTATATAAAAAATCATAAAAAATATCATTTGAAACATTAAGAAAATTCACGAGAATTAATTTATGTTATATAAAAAATCATAAAAAATATGTCCTTTTAACTATAACTAAAAGGAGGCCGGACAGTGACCCAGTCGGAAAATCGGCTTCTTCACATCCCCAAACTGAAACTCCACCCCACCCGGCTCCCCGGCTGCGCGTTGCTGCCTGTCGCATTGACCTCCTCCCCCATTGCCCAACCCCTCAAGCTTCCCCATCTCCTCTCTCTTCTCTCATCCTCTTATAAATCTGCGCGTCTACTCCCGATTCGACACCTAAAGGAGGAGCCTTTGCTTGAGCCGGCCAAGAAAGGGCGGTTCTTGGACGGTGCAGCCCTGGTTGGTTGGTTGGTCGGTTGCGTCTCGTTTCTTGCGGCCGCGACGATGGAGGGCAGAGCCGGTGGCGGTGGCGGTAGCGGCGGTGGCGACTACATTTCCAGCCTACTCAACTCGTCGCCGCGGCTTGACTTCGGCTTGCTGGCGGGCGGCGTGCCGGTGATGGACGGCGTCGTGGCAGCTGGCGCGGACGCTGGCGGGGACTGCCTGGACAAGTTATGCGGCGACCCGGGGTTCGCGGAGCGGGCGGCGCGTCTGTCCAGCTTCAACGGGCAGCGCTACGCCGGGGCCGCCGGGCTCTTCGAGATGCCGCCGCCGGCTCCCGCCGCGAGTATCGGTGACTTCGGCTGCGGCGGCGTAGGCTCGCGGGAGGCGTCCTCCGTGTCCGACCCTGCCTCCACGATGAAGGACGCCATTGCCAAGAAGAGGAAGGCACCCGGCGGCAAAGGCAAAGGCAAGGAGCCTTCCTTGAGCACCTCTTGCCAGGTGAGCTTCGCTGCGTTCGCTAATTGCGTTGTCTACGGCCTCCCTCTTGCTCCGTCTCACTGACACTGACGGCGGCGTGACTTCCTTGTTCAGGTAGGGGAAGAGAAAGAATCAGATGCCAAGAGGTACAAGACGGGAGAGGGCGAGAAGGAGAGCCCGGTGAAGCCAAAGGCGGAGCTGGCCGGGAGCGACAGCTCTGTCGAGGACGGCGTGCAGAAGCAAGGGAAAGGGAAGAATGCCAAGCCGGTGGAGCCCCCCAAGGACTATGTCCATGTCCGGGCGAGGAGAGGGCAGGCAACTGATAGTCATAGCCTTGCAGAGAGGGTACAGTTCTGTTCATGATACTGCTCCAGTTCGTCGAATTTGTTTGCGGCATACTGAATTGTCTCTTACATTGGTTAGGTGAGAAGAGAGAGGATCAGCCAGAGGATGAAGGTTCTCCAGGACCTGGTGCCAGGATGCAACAAGGTATCAATTGTGGTTTCAGGATGATAATCTGAAAAGAGCAAGTATTTGCCAGTCTGTCTGCGGAATTTAATAATTTTGCCGCGCCTAATGTTGTCTTCAATTGCAGGTGATTGGCAAGGCACTCATGCTTGATGAGATCATAAACTATGTGCAGTCACTTCAACGGCAAGTTGAGGTAAGGGCAAGCCTACCGAAACTGTTTCATACCATGGAATGCAGCGCTCCAAATTCTGACCAATTTCGCTGTTTTTTTTTTGCTTCAGTTCCTATCCATGAAGCTAGCAACTGTGAATCCACTTGATTTCAGTAACCTGCCTACTCTCCTGTACAAAGATGTGAGCTCGAATTATCTCCTGCTTACCATGCCTTTGTGATGTGTTGAGTGAGTTGTTTACTCACATTCTCCATATACAATTCAGATGTACCAAGCTTGTGGCCCTTCAGCAAGCCCGGTTTTCTCACTGGAGAGTTCCAATTCAGCTTTTCCATTTAGCGAGCAAGGAGATGTTTTCCAATCATTTGTTCCGAACACCATGGAGAACCAGTGCACCCTGAATCAGCTGGACTTGGCTCTATCACAGGCTACAAATGCACAGTATGCTTTTCAGGATGGAACTGCCAACGCAAACTTGCAGGTGATTTGCGCCGAAATAATTTTATTGTGCATGTAACTTAACTAATGATCATCAGAAATAGTATCCTAATAATATAGTCGGTGTACATATCACAGCAAAGGAACTTCTGGGAGGATGATCTCCAAAGTGTCTTCCATATTGAGAATGGACAGAGCCAGGAGAATGGAGTTTCGGCACCGAGCTTCCATGGTCAGTAAAATCGGTTGATAATGTTTAATGTTCTGCTTAATCTTACATACCTTAGCTATTAAATTTCACTAACGACTTGCAAATTATTGAACCGACGCAGGTCAGTTGCAAGCAGGTCACATGAAAATGGAGTTCTAACCGGCGTAGACCACTGATCAAGGAGAAGATTGGTAATCTGTACATAGGAAGACCGAAGTGCAGCTCCAGTGGCAAGTGAAGCCCTGAACTCTGAAGCTAACAGTCGTTAGGTTCGAAGAGATGAAATTTGTTGATCATATTCTGCCTGTAGGGCGATGTGATTCTTTTGATGTTTCTGAGACTATATTCAAATATAACGTAACAATTAATAGTTTGTGTATAAAGATATGGTGCAGATATTACAAGCACCTCTCCCTAAATCCTAATATGTATGAGCTGGCCAATTAGCTGGATTGAACCATGTACTATTGCATTTTGTCTATGATAGTTATCCTCACATTATCACTGATGGTCCTGCATCCTGCTGCCCCCTATCATTTTCCCCTTACAACTTAGCCACTTTGCTACAGGTGACATTGTTTTCTAGATCTGATATTCTGCTGTTTAGCTAAGCTACTACAGTGAAGGTCACTGTGGGACCCACACATTCAGTCCCCTCCCTGGATTTAATTGCTCATTAGAACATTAATACCCGCCAAAACATGCAGATTAATCACAGTAACAATTGGACTCGCCTTGAAAAAAAAAACTTTTCACTGTCATGTAGTCGAACACGGTGTACCTTCGTCTCGGCGGTCGTTGCAACGAGTCTGGTAGGTTGCACGTCGCTTTTTCTGCGATCCCTCACCTTCCTCCTCGCTGGATCACATTGTGCAAGATTGCAGTGACCTTAGTGTACTCTCTGGAAGTAAGCAATACTCTGCTTACGGGCAGATCATAGTGTAACGTGACAACAACGTAAATTGATTGATATAAGTGTTATTTTCTAATTTAATGTTTGATTTCAATGTTCCGCTCGGTGTTAGAAAAATTGGAAAAAAATCAGCGCATACTTTTGTCCGATGCACGCCACGTGTCTTTTATTTCAATCTAACGGTAACAGCTTCATGGCTCGTTTTCAACCCGGCTCATCAGCTCCTCGGGCTGTTTTCAGCGTGGCTCCTCCACTCCTCTTTCCTTTGGCTTTTCTAGTCGTTTCTAATAGCTAGACACAACGGTGCGGTGGAGTGACGGTGTAGTGGAACGCGGCGTGCGGCACGGCAGAGGGGCAGCCTAGACGTGCGGCGCACCGGCGCAGCCGCGCGGTGACCTTGATGGGCGTGCAACATGACATAGGCACATAGCGATGGTGCAGCGGCACAGATCGGCAGATAAGAGGCGCAATGGTTCGGAAAAACGGAGCGGCCTGGTCATGCGGCATGCCGGCGCAGCCACGCGGCGGCTCCGATGGGGGTGCGGTGCAGCGACACAACGTAGGGCGAATGGGAGGTGCGACGGGGCGAGGGCGCAGCGACTCAGATCGGTAGAGGGGTTGCGCAGTGGCTCAGGCGGAGCAGCGGCTTAGCGGCCTGGATGAACGCGCGGCGTTGCGGCCCCCACGAGTGTGCGGCGCGACGAAGCAATTGCACAACTTCTTGGATAGACGACGCGACGGCTTGAATGGGTGGAGCGGCGGCGAAGCGGCATGGCAAAGCGGTGGTGCCATGGCACGGCAGCTCGGTCAGGCGACGTCGCCCCAACATGAATGACGACAGGTGCTCGAACAACGGATGACGCGCTCGCGGCGTGTGGCGCTCGAACGATGGCGGCCTGTCCTCAACGATGGATGAAAACTCGAGCCGTGGTGGAAAACTGAGCCGCGCCGTAGTACAGAAACCGTGATAAGTTTCACGGAGCCTAGCCACACTTCTACCGTTAGATCATTCATCACAACACGTGTCAAGTATCAAAGGGCGGTATGCATTGTTCATCTTGTGCATCTGGTATGCACCTAATTTTCTTCCAGAAAAATTGGAGATCGGTAAATAACCATCCGATCACCGAGTAGAGATTAATCAGTTAATCAAAAATTAATTGTCGGTCAACGCATTAATCGGTCAATAAATAATTAAATAATATATTAGAGTCTTTGGCTCTTTACTTTTACCTACCTATTTTTCTACCTCTTTCTTTTTTTTAATGTATCTTTCTCACTGCCCTTACTTTTTACCTGTTTTTCCTATTTGTTTTTTTATCTCTTTTACTATCTCTCACTGCACCTACCCAACTGCCTCGACGGCAGCACACTGCCTCAGCCCTCAGCCTGTGCTCTCTCTTTCTCTCAGCATTAATCAGCTGATCGGCTGATTTTTTCGATCACTCCTACTGAAAATTGTGATTATTGTGATCGTTAGTTAATAAATTTATGGTAACACGATTGACATGAAACCTAGAATCGTTCTCGTGATGCTGCTAATACAGGAGGAATGGGATTGTAGACAGTTTTTCTAGCCAGAGAGCTCGAAAATAGTTGCCTTTCATCCGAAATGGTGGTAACTAGCTAGATTCTTACGCAATTATATGACATTTTTTTTAATAACGAAAGTACAACTCTCGTGCCTGCATCAACTACAGTCGAACACAGCCAACACAATTACATGGCTGGCTGGCTGGCTGGCTGGCTGTCTGGCTAGATAATGAGTTTTGTTTTTGAAAGGGAGTCGATCGTGTGTGCTGTGGCATATGACACATAGCTTGTCGCCGAGAATACAATTATATTTCCGTGTGGCTTTATTAGCGTTAAAATATAAATATATCCAATCAACGTACATCCATATATATATGCATGTAATCTGGACTTGTCACCATAAGGGATAAATATTTTTTTAATTCTTGTTTTGTTCTCTCCTCAATTATATAAGCATGGCAGTTTCTATCTCATGAAAGTTATAATAGTTTAATTCCGGATCAAAATGCGTACGGCTTTCTTTCACTAACAAGCATAGAGGCAAAGCTCGAAACAGTGTTAAGTTGTTCCACGCTCGTGTCAGCGTCAAGGTCGGTTTTTTGTTGTCTTTCTCCGACCTCATGTGCCCAGTCTCCTCGAGATACCTTAAACGCAAGATTTTTTTTCCTCTCCTACCAATCCAGTAGGGTTAGGTTTTGTGTCGCTCTCGTCTACATTTCTTACTATAAGAAAATGCAGCTTAATCGCATAAAATTTATTATTATTATTGGATAGAATAGTCAATTTAGTCTCTCGATATCGCCACTTAATTAGCTTCGCCATCGTGCTCATCCCAAAATATATAGGGTTGTTACGGTATATTTTACTGATAGTTCTATACTAAGAGTAGATGAATCTTAGCTGTTAATTAGTACTTTAATTGATCATAATTTGAGTATAATCATTTTTAGGGAATTTGCATATATCTCTTTAATCACCTGGTTACCATCTCCATATCACTCATTTTTTTGAACGATTCTAATATTTGTAAATTTTACTATTACTAATTAAGATAGCAATAGAAACTATCTTTTTGATGATTTGCCACTCCTAAAAATGAGTTTCGATTATTTGCCATTTTGGCCCATTGTCATACACTCAGATGGTCCCACTTGTCATCCACACAAATGGCAAATAATCAAAGTATACAAACTTTTAGTAGCAAATCCTCAAATTTCCCTAAAACACTTATTCTAATGCCATGGGTCACAGCATTATTGTCACTGCACAGAAACATATTCAGCAGCAGCAGCAAGAGCATGACTGCATGAGCATGTATAGGAGTAGAAGCTACAGAGGCAGGCACTAGGAATCTCATCACAGGTTAAACACTAACGCTGAGTGGTGACCTTACAAGCACGCATCATGAAAGGCTGGATGAACTTGTACTCGAATTGTACCTGACGCAGTAGCTCTGGGGTTTTAATCTAATTTAGCCGGCCGGATGGATCGATGAGAGCTGCTGCAGGAAGGGAAAGATGGCTCTGAACCTGTGATATATATGTCAGTCGTTTTCCCGCTCGACATTCTGAAGGTTAGACGTCGCTGTGAGGCGCCAAACCCTCATCAATTATCATGCAGCGATAGCGGCCTGACGGGTCGAGAGATGAATGCCGCTGCCATTTTATTCTTCATCCTCTTTCATTCTTCGAATTATTCTCTCATCGATCGATCGATCTGCTTGCTGCATTGGTTGCATGCATGCATGGAGATGGATGCTGGAATGGAGTAGAGCAGACGGTGCAGCTAGCTAGCTAGCTAGCTGCAAGATAGCTTGATGGAGATGAAGCAGGTGATGTGTCGCCATTAATTTGGGTGCTCTGAATGTGGCGAGCCATGAAGAGAAATACTGTGGCGTCTACACGAGCAGTTTTTTTTTTAACTATTTTTAATTATTTTTTTAAAAAAATTAAAGATTTTCATAGTAATATAATAAAATTCAATAAAAATAACGAGGGCTAGATTGAGACTATGCCACTCTCTTTGGTTTGATCTGTTTTAGATAGAGACTATGCCACATCTTTTTCCTGCAGGGAGTGAAATCTCAAAACGAGTTAGGAAAAGTCTACTTTATTTCTCTAATATTAACTAATATTGCTCTCCTAAAAAACCATACTCTTAATCCTAAACTATTAGAGCCCACCGATTTGAGAAAAAAATTCAAAATCTGCTACAACAGTATTGAACAATACTACAATATTATATACTAAAAGGTGTTTGACAACTCAATCTGAAATCTATGTAAAATAAACTGTAGTATTATAAATGTTGTACTCAATCTACACTATTGAAAACTTTGGTATGAAGCACTTTTTCCAAAATTGTGGTATTATAAACTGTGGTATTGTCATGAATATAATATAGTGTAATTTTCAAAATACTGTAGTTTCTAAAAACTGTGTTCCCAAAAGGGCCTAAGTTTGATACTATTCAAGTCGGATTGGAAATTGAAAAATTCTAGTATTGCGCTCTTTCCACACGTGCCACTAGGTGTAGATAATATTTGTCTATCTATAAGATAAAATTTCGGAGGTAAAGTAGACTTTTTTTCAAACTAGTTGTTTTTATTTATGCAGATTAAATTGCCCAATAGTAATTCAAATTAAGAGCAACATCTAGATTTTGTTTAATCTCATCTTCAGATCTAAGATACCTAGCAGCTACGACACAATCTGCACTGCACTATTGAAATGTGCGAGCTTGTGCGAATTTTTTGCCATCAAAGTTCAAACTCGGACGGATACACAGAAGAAACACTGTAGCATCAGTACTATACTAACACTGCACATTACGCTCTGCATGCCTGCATCGCAAGACAGGCCAGAGATCGATGGAGCTAGCTCCCATTTTTGTTCATCCCATATACATTGTTTTGGATTTAAATTTGTACGTATAGTTTTATGGATTTGGGTACTCATTTAGATTGGATCGTACGTGAGTTTATTTTAAAGTACTTGTGGGTTAACTAATCATCCCTATTTCTGCTTTAGCTTAATCTTCAATTATAGCTCTTGCTACTATAAACCCATAGATTTCTCATAGAGTTTTAAGTATCTAACGGATGATGCGGGTTCGATCATGTTTTAAAGGTACGTGTTTGAGAGTATTTTACTTATTTATTTTACAGATGAATTTTTACTGAACCTTTTGAGACTGTGCTCATCCCGATGGAATTGATGAGTTCTTGGTCCCAACTTGATCGCAAGCTATTGGTTGACCCGGCTGCTCTGTGGCGGCAAGAAAGCAGACGAGCAGACCAGCTCAGCAGTCGCCAGCTACCTGACGTGCATCGGTGGTGGTCGCACCGCCATGGACGCGAATCGATCAGCACGAGCATCACATGCTCCATCCATCCATCCATCCATCGACGTTTCCCTGCAGCTCAGCTCCTCTCATTTAGTCAAGCACAGCCACAGCAGCGTACATCTGCTTGAGCTGGAGCAGAGCTTGCATGTCTGATACCTTCGTCCCAGGTTCAGGCTTCAGAGTTCATACTGGAAACCGCATCGTCGTCCACTCAGATAGATGCCACGCCGAATATTCAGAGGCGATGGGACTGACGGATACATATATTACTGCAACAAGTTTTATTTGTTGCAAGGGAGAGCGTCGGCGTCAGCGCCGATCTCGAAAGCGTCGCCGCTGCTCTCCACGAGTTGGACTGAAAGCACAACGACGGCGACGGCGACGGCGACGGCGACGACATCAGAAAGGGGGATGAAGATGAACGATCGATATGATACTAGCAAATGACCGATGATCCAAAACGGATGCAGGAGGCGACCACAGCTGCATGCATGCAGCAGATTAAGCTAGCTAGCTGAAGATGGATGGATCACCGCCTAGATCTGAGTATATATTTTTTATAATAAAAAAGAATCATGTAGCCTCTACACTTAAACGGATAAATATAAATAGATTTGAGGATATATAACTAGGCGAAGCCAGCAATCGATAATGTATATGGTTGAATAAATTATTTCTGATTATTTTTTCAAAAAATCGAATAGCATTTTAATAAAAAAGAATTTTACGGTGTCTCAAATTTTGTGGACCATCCAATCTTTATAATTTAACGACTCACATTTGTAATCAGTGACCTATTACCTTATAGAATTCCTTTAATACATGTAGACTGCCATACATGCAACAATTAATTCATTTCTATAAAAATCACATGTTAGAACATTAATTATTACATGTATTAAAAAATAAGAAATAATCAATAAACTTTCCACGCAGACGACATACATGCAGATTACTTTCCGTAATAAGTAAATTTATAACCAATTAGTTCATTTTATTTTTTAATTAATTATTTTAAACACACTTAATCAAAGATCCAGAAGTATTACTTTCTAATGAGCACTGTAAAAGAACCTAAAGAAATTAAATAGAGTTTTAAAGGTAGGATTGTGGCTCAAGCGCGGCCCTAACTGTCCTGGGTCCATCTCCGTCACTGAATATGTATATGGCCTTTGTTTCTCAGTCTGATGATGGCGATGATAAATAAATTGATCATAATCCATATCAAGAATTGAATTGATCCCATGCACTGCCTCATCATGGCATCTGCAAACTATTGATTGTTTAATTGATTCCACATATATAGCAGAATCGATAGATATCCTGTCATGTTTTTCTCAGAGTGAAATGTGTTTCATGTGAAAAATAAACAACAATCAACATTTTCTTCTGACGACTCGAATAATTCAGCCTCAAATTGACTGCTACTATACCAATTTCATATATTTTTTTTCACATGAGCATATGGTATATTGATAAACCTCACATCCACTATATTATTTTTGAAACCGAATTAAACTAGATGAATATTATTTTATCGTATTTTAAATTGTTTATGATGTTCTTTTAATGTTGTGAATTTTTATCCGTTGCAATGCACCGACACTTAATCAATAAAAAAAATACTAAACATTGATTTCTTTTATAGATATGAAAAAACTAATCAGAGGAAAATTAAGGTGAGGATAATGTGGAGCCCGGATGAAGTGGCTGCAATCAGGGCATGCATTAGGGCATCTCCCCATGGTGGCCATGCTTGCTTGCTTGATCGATGTGTCGAGCCCCACGCAAAAAGCAGATAGATCTCGAGCGAACGAGAGTAATCATTGTAATCTGCAATGATCAACTTGCGAATTTGGCTGTTAGGTTGCCCGTCGCCGTCGAACCGATTCGATCGGGTCCTGCCTGACAGCATGTCCTGTTATCTAGCTAGCTAATCCTCTTTCTCTATCCCTCTACAAAGTAAGACAATCTGGTGGAATCCTGAGATGCCACAGCTAATTCCTATCTGGGAGTTTGTGTGCTATGGTTGCATGCATCTGGTTTAGTGTGGATCCTTACCAACAGTAGGTAGATCTGAATCAAATAGTACTTTTAACTGATGAAACATTCATAATTAAAAAAAGACGTGAATCGTTTGTCATCGGATCCTAGTGGAACTCCAATTGAACCGGTGGTCACTCTATGCCCCTTCTATAAGCCACCTCACAATGATAAATCAATAAAAATGGATCTCTCACGGTTCATGAGAAACATACCTCAATAAGATAGGGATTGTTCTTAACCGGTATTAATAGGTTAACAAACTATTATTTTTTAATTTTATTTTAAATAAAATCAATAATCTAGATTAATTTTAGCTCTCTCAAGAGATAATATTGTTCATAGCTAGAGAGGCTTATGCAAAAGAGGTTCTAAAAGACCAGCACTTTTAAGTGCAATATGCATGAGCTGGTCCACAAGAGCATATATTGATGCCATGTAAACTAGAGTTAAAGATGTGGGGGTAGCCAAGCCAGCTTATCATAGCTTAGTTTCTGTGATGCCATGGCCCATACCAACTACCAAGTGTGATATGATGCCAAGTAAAAGAGAGTTGAAGATGTGTGACCAATGCAACCAGGCAACCATACATGTCAAGGTGAACTGTTATTTTTTGCATTTTCATTTGAGTCTGGTGGATCAGGACCATGTCAATGACTAAGACAATTTTATATTGCTGTTGGAGGTAGTGGTTCCATCACTCTCTAATTCACAATGCAATTATGTGGTTCAACTTTCAAGATCCATGATTAATTTTCTTCATGTCTGATACCTAGCTGTCCTGTCTCCAATGCCTTTTGGTGGTATTGAGTGCCCCAAACCCCCAGATTAGGGCTATATGTCTTCTCTCCTTTTTTTTTTCTGTTAATGCTGCCATGATTATCATCATTGTGGTCTCTGATATCTCAGAATAATCACATATGTGTTCCTTAGCCTTGCAAATTATCCACACTCCCCTAATTAATACATGATGCTTGAGACATTGGCATGATATCTACAAGCCCCGTTCCAAAATACAAGACACTCATATTTTTAAGAAATTCAATGTTTGTAGTTTGGCTAATAAATAATCTGAAAATATTTAGAGTATTTATATTGATATAGTTGTTGAAGACATATAATAAAAACAACTAATAGTTGAGCCCTATTTGGCATATAACTCCAGATCCATAAATGTTTAGACATAGTTCAACTTCACTTCAAGAAATCTTAGATTTGGAGCCGTGAATAGTTTGAGGATATTTAGTTGAGTAATCTAATTTTTATTTTGAACTAAAATAAAAATAAAAGTTTAAACTATTTTATTATACTATCAAATATAGATCCACCGTGTATGAATTTTGGAGTTTGAGCTATCCAAACAGACCCTTAACATCCTATGTTGCCTTAACATCCTATGTTGAAACCATATAAAAACTTAAATTTCCTATATTTTATTACGAATATAGTATATTATATTATATCATGGTGTGCATGGTGTGTTCTAAGTAATTTTTTTTCACGGTTATAACGTAGACAAAATACACCACGAGTAAAAAAATTACCCCCACGTCGTACCGATACGTGGTATAGTTATACAACGATACACTACTAATGTAGGATCATATGGTGCAGTACTGGGCCAAGGCATGCAAAATGCAAATGTGAGAGAAGCACAAGACACGAGCTAGAAACCAGTGGTCGGCTACTGTACCGTTAGGCTTGTCTACAGGGAGGCCCACGGTGCAGTGGGCGCACAACAACAGTTGACACTTGCCATACCACTTTTCCATTGCAGAATGCAGACCCCTCATGTCCAACTTGCCTACTAGCTAGCTAGCTAGTGGTAAGTAGGAACAATTTAAAAATTTAAAGGATATGTTTGTTTCAGCTTTTAGAATCTAAAACTGAAATAAATTGTCAAATTTAGGAGCTAGATTGTGAGAGAATCGGTACATAATTACATAATTTGAAAATGAATTAACATTCTAAAGATAGAAAATACTAGCTTCTTTAGATACTCACTAGCTAGATACTCCAACTAGCTGGTTATTTAGACCAGTCAACTAGATAATTAGATCATGAGGAGCCATGCTGAATAGCGTGGGCCTCATGGCTCCAGAAGTGATGAGTCATTGTCAACGATAGTCAAAGAGGACAAAAGAAGAAGAGATCTGTTGTTTCATGGGACGCGTGTGACTCAGGTACACGGGCAGCGAGCGACTGTCGGGCAGAGGAGGCTACGAAGTCGGGCTGGCCCAATCCGGGTACATGGGCCAGAAGCAGCAGAAGACCCACTGGGCTGTTGACCAGGATTGACTCAGGTACACGGGCGGTGAGCGACTGCCGGGCTGAGAGAGCTGCGGAGACGGGCCGGCCCAATCCGGGTACCTGGTGCAAAGTCGGTGGAGGCTTTGTCAGTTTCAGCGCAAAACTGACAACCGTTGATCTTGTATCCGACTGTCCAGAAGAGAAGCCGTAGTCGCTACGAAAACTTAGCTTCCGGATAAGTCATCTGTATCTCTAGGCCCACAGTCAGTCAGTCGTGTCTGTAAAAATACCTAAGGGCAGTAGAGTCTTTTCCTTTATTCCTGCGTCTGTAAAAAACCCTAAGGGGCTATGTAGGATCGATGTACCGACTAGAGGGGGCGTGAATAGGCGGTTTTTAAAACTAATTCAATTTTAGCTAAACAATAAGCAAGGACCTAAGACAATGGTAGCAAACAGCTAGAACAAATAGTGCAACACAAGATGGCAAGTAGATTACTCTAAAAAAGTAAGCTTGCACAATTTAACTTGCACAAAATAAAAGGGGAAAAGAGACAACCGAATTTTATCCCGAGGTTCGGAAATTTGCCAATTTCCTACGTCCTCGTTGAGGCGAGTTTCACTTGACCGCTCTCTTCACCAAGCCTCGGATTTCTCAAAGAGAAATTTGCTTGAAGATGAGCCGGCACCGGAAGTGCAACTCTCGGGCCTCGATCACTAGTGGTAGCTCTTCTCCACTCTGGATAGGCGAGCTCCAACCTTCACAACCTCCCGGGTCTCCTCCACAACCTTCTAGGAGAGATCACCGGTTTCTTCTCCAAGCCGTCTAGGAGATGGCAATCTCTAAGAGTAACAAGCTGCAATCAAAGCTAGGAGAAGAGGATCAAGTGTCAAAAATGCCAATGCAATGCAATTAACTCAATCACTTGATCACCCTTTTTCTTCCCAACCTCACTAGTGCTCAAATTAGTGCTCAATGGTGGGAGAGACTCTCTTGTGCTCAAGTATGCTCAAATGAATGCCAAAAGTCTAGCAAAGGAGCTGTAGCAAGGGTTTATATAGCCACACACCCAAAAACTAGCCGTTACACGAGTTAGGTGGCTCTCTGCGCACTGTCGGTCTGACCGCCCATCTTGGGCCGGTCTGACCGACCACAACTGCAACGGCTAGAAAACTAGCCATTTTACTGATGTGACAGGACACCTCGGTCTGACCGGCCATGTTGGCCCGGTCGGACCGATAGCGCTCCCGTCGGCTCTATAAACCAACAGTTTTCTGCCCTGCGCAACCCGGTCGGACCGGCCCCCTTGCCGGTCGGACCGCCCAACTCCAGCCGGTCTGACCGGACCCACATGGTCGGTCTGACCGCCAGGGTCAGACAACTCCAACAAACGCTGCAATTTGTTTTTCAAGGGATTTTGCCAAAATAGTAACTTTTGCAATAATCACACATTATCAAAAGATACTATATGCAATGCAAATTGGCACTTGAAAATCAACTCATAACAAAGATGCATCCCCTTTTTATAGTACGGCAAAAACAAAATTTAAACCTAACCTAATTGATCGCTCCAAAACACCTCGATCAAATTCTAGATTCCTTCAAACCTTTTGCCGTAGCCTTTAATCGTCCAGATCTTCGGGTTTTCCATCTTGTGCTCCATTTGCGCGGGACCTACTCATTTCCTTCACACTTAAGAAAAATATTAGTCCACAAAACGCATGTTTATCATTAATTACCAAAACTCACATAGGGCCTAGATCTTCAATCTCCCCCTTTTTGGTAATTGATGACAAACATTTCAGAGATAAAGAATTATGTTAAATAGTAGTATCCACAATTTTAGCGCAAAGCTCCCCTGAAAGAATGATGGGGTGCAAATATGTGGAGCAAGAAATGAGTTATAATTCCAAACACAATTCACAAATCCAATGAAGCAAAGCACATGAGAGAGTTTTTCATAATAAAAGCAAATAGTTCAAATTAAGTTCAGCACGTTATGGAAAGCAAATAGAGTTCGTCATACAAACAACCATAGAAAATAGAGAGCAAACTAGCCTAGACTGATTCTTCCTAATTTCTACTGCTTACTACTGCTACCTTCTCCCCTAAACTTCTTATTTCTACTGCTTCTCCCCCTTTTGGCATCAAAAACCAAAAAGAGAGACTAATCCTGGGAAGGAGGAGGCTGAGAATCATCAAGGCGATGACGACGGCGCTGGTACTGAAGAGGGTATCCTGCTGAGGAAGATGAATCTAGCCGATCAACTCGAGAAGAAAGAGAGTCAATCTTGGAGTTGATACGCTCTTGACCACCTTGACGGTTCTGCAGATGGGAGGAGATTGCTTCTTGTCCTAGAGCCATTTGATCCATTCTTGCATTAAATTGGAGAAAGCCAGCTGTCACTTGTTGAAGTACTGGATCAAAGAACTGGGTGGCATTCATACCAAAATAAGCACCAGATCCAGAGCCCTGAGGAGGAGCAAAAGAGCTGCTAGGAATGTCCTGAGGATGAACCTGTCCTGCTCCCATATCAGCTGGATCGGCGGCTGGAGCCAAAGGAGTAGCCAAGAAACGAGGCCTGTACTGAGAGTGAGTGATATCAAGGCGCTCATTCACATTTCCTACTTTGCTCAAAATCAATCTCATGATGAACGGAGCATAGTAGACTCCAAGAGTGAGGCTTACCTTTGAGAGTGCTATCTCATATAGCATCAAATGGATGACATCAAACCTCTTTCCAGTCATCACTGCGTCTAGAAGAGTCCAAGCAACACCTCGAATGGCATCATTGTTGCCCAGACGCGGTAAAATGGAGTGCCGCAGGATGCGATGTGCCACACTATGAAGAGTCTTCATTCCTGTGACCCCTCCAATCTTGTGAGCAGCAGATGGGATGTAGAATTGAGCCATCTCTTCTTCTGACAAAGGGTTGTGAGTAAACTCATCATGCAGTCTTAGGCCAGAAGAGAACCTTATGTCCCAGACACTCTGAATTTCTTGCTTTGTAGCAATGCAGAAAATATCTCCAGTCATCCATGTGAGAGAATCGCAAGTGGCAGGTATGAACACTGTGGCATAAAACTGACGGATAACGTCCCAATTGAAATCTTGCTTCAGACTGACTATTTTGTTTATACCAACAGTTCCAAATATATTCCTGAGAGCTGCAACCTCTCCACTTAGATCCCTCCAAGAAATCCACTTATGAGGAGCCAAAGAACGGTTCTCATAAGCAACGTTGTATACCTCTTTCTGAAACTTGGTATGAAACCGCTGATCTGAGGTGTCTCTTGGTCTGAGAAATTGATTGTGATGGCGCAGACGGGCAAAGTTCTCTTGATTCCGGACATCCACCTTGAATTCCAAAGATGCAAAAGGATCTTCACTAGCTGCTGGTGGCTGAGGTGCCAATTCTTCTTCATTTTCAGAGCTATCATCCTCATAGGCAAAGTCCTCATCACTGTCATCTTGAATGTGCCGGGATGATTGGCCACGGTCCTCGACAAACTTTGAGCGACGCTCATTTCCTTGAGAACGGCCGGCGCGAGGCATGACTGAATCAAAGATTTAACCAAGATAAGATAAAGGATATAATTGGAGAAAATCTATGAATTTGCTAGAGGGCAAAAGCATTAAAGAGTGATGATGAGCAAAAAGAAGTGCCGGATCTTGGGAGGCCGGTCTGACCGAGGTAATAGGGCCGGTCTGACCGTCAGTATATGGTCGGTCGGATCGCCCATTGCCCACCGGTCTGACCGGCCTAGCAACCTAGGCACAAATCCCCCTTTTGCACAAAATTTCTCTATAATCAAATTTGCCATATCAAATTGCATAGAGGCATGGGAAATAGTACCACAAGGCTAACAATTGAGTTTAAAGAGGATTTAGCCTTGGCAAGTTGACATGCATGCCCATGAACAAGAACCCTAACCCTAGCCTTCAAAAGGATGAAATCAAGGGATTTAGTCGGAGGAAATTCTTACCGGTAAGGGAAAATGAACTCGAGGTCGGATCGGAGAAGATTCACCGGTTGGACCGGCAAGAAGATTGACGAAAAGAAATTTTTAGGGTTGGGGGCAAGAGAGGAGGAGAGGAACTCGGTTTGAGAGGAGAGGAAATAATAGAGGGGAGAGAAAACTGAATAGAGAGGGGAGTTATAACCCTGCCCGAGCCCCGGTCTGACCGGCCATGTAGGCTCGGTCGGACCGACTCAGCAAGGGCGGTCGGACCGGCCAAGTAGGCCCGGTCAGACCGACAACACTAATGCTCAGCAAATAAATTTCAAAGCACAAAAGGAAGCACAAGTGAAAAATATAGCAAAGTAATTTTGAAAAATTTCAAACTTTGCAGAAACCTAGTATAACTCCCAAGGTTTATAAAACATCAAGTTTTCAAATTTTTAAGTTCAAAAAGAAACCAATTGCAGCCAAAGTTTCCAACACGTCCGAACTCTTGTCTGAACACCAATTTCTAAATATCTTTTGATAGGATGGATAAAGTTAAAACATTTGAATATGAGAAATGATCATATGATCCATATCTACAAGTTTTGTTTTGGGCAAAAGTTCAAAATATGTCTTGAAATGAAATTATGGTAAAAATCCGATTTAACTTAAAACTAGGATTTTGAAGATACCAAAACTTTCAAATTTTGTTTTTCAATAAACTGAGCAAATTCCAACATATAAGAGTAACCATATACTCCCCTTAATGTATGGCCTTAGGAACATATATAAGAGCACATGAACTTCAAATAAGGCACTACAAGCATAAAAGCATACATATATGTCACAAGGATAGAAGAATCTAAAACTCACACATATGCATGATTTCAAGCCACATTTGAGAAGTCTATTATATTCAATTCATTTCTAAGCTTACAAAAACGGGATTCATCAAGTGGTTTGGTAAAGATATCTGCTAATTGATCTTCGGTTCTTATGTGGCTAATGACAATGTCACCTTTGCCAACATGATCTCTTAGAAAGTGATGGCGAATATCAATATGTTTGGTTCTAGAGTGTTGGACTGGATTGTTGGCAATTTTGACGGCGCTATCATTGTCACAAAGAAGAGGGACATTTGAGAATTCTATTCCATAATCAAGCAAGGTTTGCCTCATCCAAAGTAATTGAGCACAACAACTACCCGCGGAGACATATTCTGCCTCAGCGGTGGAAAGGGCAACGGAGTTTTGTTTCTTAGAGGCCCAAGAAACAAGAGACCTCCCAAGGAATTGACAACCTCCAGAAGTGCTTTTACGATCAACTTTGCAACCGGCATAATCCGAATCGGAATAGCCAATTAGCTCAAATTTAGC
The DNA here is from genome assembly GCA_019279435.1 of Zizania palustris. Lineage (NCBI taxonomy): Eukaryota > Viridiplantae > Streptophyta > Magnoliopsida > Poales > Poaceae > Zizania > Zizania palustris. The sequence goes on along the minus strand of JAAALK010000290.1, from coordinate 51,124,810 downwards.
ACCTTTGGGGTACCACAAACCTATATGGATGGAATGTTTTAAATATCTTAGAATTCTCTTGACCGCCATCAAATGACAATCTTTTGGTGCAGCTTGAAATCTAGCACACATGCAAACACTAAACATGATATCGGGCCTAGATGCGGTAAGATAGAGCAAACTACCAATCATGGATCTATATAATTTTTGATCTACCGGTTTACCTCCCTCATTTAGGTCGAGATGTCCATTGGTCGCCATAGGGGTCTTGATAGGCTTAGCTTCCATCAATCCGAACCTTTTGAGAAGATCATGAATATACTTCGTTTGGCTCACAAAGGTTCCATTCTTGAGTTGCTTGACTTGAAGTCCAAGGAAGAAACTCAATTCTCCTATCATAGACATCTCAAATTCCCTAGACATCATATCACCAAAAACTTTGCACAATTCTTCATTAGTAGAACCGAATATAATATCATCAACATAAATTTGACAAACAAAGAAGTCATCATTAATTATTTTTGTGAACAAGGTAGTGTCAACTTTACCAATTTTAAAACCCTTTGAGAGGAGAAAATCTCTCAATCTTTCATACCAAGCTCTAGGAGCTTGTTTTAAACCATAGAGAGCCTTTGAGAGTTTATAAACATGATTAGGATATTTAGGATTCTCAAAGCCGGGTGGTTGTTCAACAAAAACTAGTTCGGCTATTTCGCCATTCAAGAAAGCACTTTTCACATCCATTTGATATAACTTAATATCAAAACATGAAGCAAAAGCAAGTAAGATGCGAATAGCCTCTAGTCTAGCAACGGGAGCAAAGGTTTCACCAAAATCCAAACCTTCGACTTGAGTGAATCCTTGTGCTACCAATCTTGCCTCGTTTCTCACGACCAACCCGTTTTCGTCTTGCTTGTTCCTAAACACCCATTTTGTTCCAATGACGTTGTGCTCCTTGGGTCTCTCCACCAATGTCCAAACTTTGTTTCTTTCAAAATTGTTGAGCTCTTCATGCATAGTATTTACCCAATCCGGGTCATTTAAAGCTTCATCTATATGTTTAGGCTCAATAGAAGAAACAAACGAGTAATGCTCACAAATAGAAGCAACACGAGATCTAGTTTGAACACCCTTACTAATGTCACCCAGGACTTGAGCAATTGGGTGATCTTTTGCGGTGGCATTGTGAACCTTGGATGGAATGGTAGAGGATTGATCTTTGTCTTCATCTTCATCAAGTTGAGTCAAATTTTGCGTAGCGGAAGTAGAAGCTTCAACTTGAGTGGAGGATGGAAGTTCATCATCTTCTTTAGGTTTGATGTCACCGATGGACATTTTCTTCATTTCCCTTATCAAGCCTTCATCACCTACATCATACAAATTCTCGTGCCCCTCTTGGGAGCCATTAGTCTCATCAAATTGAACATCCGAGGTTTCTTCAATAATACCTTTGTTCTTGTTATACACTCGGTATGCCTTGCTATTTGATGCATATCCAAGGAGAAATCCTTCATCACAACGACTTTCAAACTTGGTTAGTCTAACACCTTTTCTATAAATATAGCATTTGCAACCAAAAACACGAAAGTAAGCAATGTTTGGTTTTCGTCCAATTAAGAGTTCATATGGAGTCTTTTTCAAAAGACGATGCAAATAAAGACGATTAGAAGCATGGCAAGAAGTGTTTATAGCTTCCGCCCAAAAAAAGTCGGAGACACTATACTCATCAAGCATAGTTCTAGCCATCTCAATAAGGGTCCTATTCTTTCTTTCCACAACACCATTTTGTTGTGGTGAATAGGTGGCGGAAAGCTCATGCTTAATGCCGAGATCATCACAATAATCCTCAATATTTGTATTTTTAAACTCGGATCCATTGTCACTCCTTACTTTTACAATAGAAAAGTTGAATTCATTTTGAGCTCGTTTTGCAAACTTTTTGAAAATCTCGGGGGTCTTAGCTTTGTCATGTAAAAAGAAAACCCAAGTAAATTTTGAGAAATCATCCACAATAACAAGACAAAAACTATTCCCACCGATGCTTTTATAAGTTGTTGGACCAAATAGATCAATATGCAAAAGCTCCAATGGTCTAGAAGTAGACATGATGCTTTTGCTAGGATGAGAGCAAGCAACTTGCCTCCCCGCTTGACAAGCACTACAAAGTTTATCTTTTTCAAATTTTATATCTTTCAAACCAACAACCAAATCTCTTTTTGCAAGTTTGTTCAGTTGACTCATTCCCACATGAGCAAGCCTTCTATGCCAAAGCCAACCCAATGAGGTTTTTGCAACCAAACAAGTTTTCAAATTAGCTTCATTTGAAGAGAGATCCACCAAATAGAGATTTCCAAAACGAAAACCTTTGAAAACTAAAGAGTTATCATGGATACTTGTTACAAATACTTCTTGAGGATTAAATGTGCATGAAAGGCCTAAATCACATAGTTGAGCAATGGACAATAAGTTGAAATTCAATGACTCAACTAGTGAAACATTTGAAATGGAGAAATCATTTGAGATAGCAATTTTACCTAAACCCATTACTTTTCCTTTACTATTATCACCGAAGGTCACTCTTTCTTGATCTTTAGCACCTACTTCAAAAGACGTGAACATTTTCCTATCACCGGTCATATGTTGAGTGCACCTACTATCAAGCACCCAATGTGATCCTCCGGTGTGATAGTTTATGATGAGAACATCACTTCACATGATACACACATGGAGCCTCCACCTACAATTCAATTACAAGGACCAATCACACGCGCCCGTGCCCGTCGCTTGAACCATGAGGTTAATTCTTTCCTTAGCAACTATGTTAATATTTGTTTGGACGGGATGCTACTGAATACTAGTGATATTTTGTTGCTTAGGAACATGGGAGATGGAATAGAAGAGTTGGAGTTGAAGACGGAGTCGCACGGATGACTTAAAGTCAAGAATTCGCTGGTTCGGACTACATCGACCACCATGCACCAAAATGGGCATAACTTCCTCATACGAAGTCCGATTGAAGTGTTCTTGGACTTTTTGGAAAGCTAAGGAGAAGACTGATCTTTTTCCGTTGGTTTCGTCTCATTTGAAGTCTCGAGTCGACCTGTGTGTTTAAAACAGTCCTGCGTGACAGAATTGGGCCGTGTTGGCCCATAGTCCGAGTCTGTACGTCTTCTAGCCCACAGCCCAAGACTGTACGCCTTCCACAGGCTGCCCACGCCCTATATATTCTCTCCAGCCGCCTTTAGGGTTAGGTTTTGCTTTGTTTGCATCTACACTTGTGTGTTTAGATCCCGCCTCTTGCACCGGACCGATTGGCTGCTGCATTGGCGTTTGTGAAACCTCACCTTATCATCGTTTGTCTGTGTTTTGGCAATCGACTTGTATCCTTCCTGTTCTTGCTTGTGTTCTTGGGTTCGCTTGCAGGAATTAGCCTTCGTGGCGAGGTCAATCGCGTCCTGCGTGGTTGATAACCAACGGAGACAGTGGTGTAACGATTGCAAGGTTTTGATCTGCCGGACCGGAGCCTTGGATCGCCAACGTCGAGATTCTCCACCAACCCAAGTTATCCTTTACCTAGCGGAAGATCGGGACCAATCCCCCATCAGTTTACCTACAAAAGAGATCAAGCCCTTTTAGGTACCCAAATCTTTTTGGGTCCTTGTAGGTTAGTTACCAAGGCCTTTGGCACCCAAATAGATTTCTTCTTTTCTCCCAAAATTGGAGTGCCCAAAAATTTAGCATAAATGGATCCATCATTAGCTCTCTTAAGCATGTAATGAGAATCAAATACATCACTTTTAGGAATTTTGTTTATGTGGCATTCACCAATTATGTGACCAACTTTTCGACATTTGTTACAAAATTTTCCATTGCTCTTAACAAACCTTGGGGCTTGATAAGAAGGCTTTTTGCCCTTCTTGGGAACAAAACCAAGTCCCTCCTTGTTGAAAGAGCATCTTTGTTGGCTGAGGATTTTATCAAGAGTATTTTTGCCTTTGAAGCATCTTTCCAAACTCTTACTTAGTTTGGCAACTTGCTCCTCGAGCTCATGATTTTCAACAACTAACAATGAATTAGATGAAGATGATATATTTGTTGAACATGAAGCAATATCAATAGTAGATGAGCATGGCATAGCAAGTAAGTCATCACATGAGGTTGATATGCTAGTCTTAGTTGGAATGCAATTTGCAGCATTTTGACAAGCATCATCAAAAATATCACATGTAACGCCTATATCTACCTTTGTCCTAATGAGTGTAGAGGCAATGAGTGCTTCATGAGCTTCCTTAAGCTTCTCATGAGAGACCAAAAGCATCATATGAGAACTTTTTAACTCCTCATATTTAGCCATTAAGGACTCATGATCTTTCTTGAGAGCCTTAAATTTGACTCTCTCTTTGCCACTTAACTCATTTAGCTCCTCAAGCATTTGTGCAAGATCATCATAAGACATTTCATTATCACTATCATATTTTTCACTAATACAAGTAGATGTTACCTTAGTACTTCCTTTTGCCATGAGACACAAAGGAGAGTATAATGATGGAGCTTCCGTTATTGCGATTCCCGCCATGTTCTTCTTTCTTGAGTTTGACTCACCACCGGAGTCGGAGCTTGAAGAAGAATCGGAGCTATCTTCATTTGAATCCCATTCTCCCACAAATGCTTCATTTCTACCCTTTTTCTCGTTCAACTTCTTGAAGAGCTTTTTCTTCCCATTCTTTTCTTTGTTCTTCTTTTGAGATTTATCATCCTCGCTTTCTTGTTTGTTCGGGCATCTTGAGGCAAAATGACCCTTCTCATTACACTCAAAACATCTTACATTCTTTAGGTTCTTTTTGGTTGACTTCTTGTCACCGTTGTTCTTGAATGAGCTTGAAGAGCTTCCTCTCTTTTTCATGAACTGGTTGAACTTTCTCACAAAAAGAGCCATTTCTTCATCCTCGGTATCACCATCACAAGAAGTGTCTTCTTCTTCTTCACATTTCTTTTCAACCTTGACTTTTAAGGCAATGTTCTTCTTCTTGGATGAGGAGTGATCTTCGGCGCTTCCTTCAATTCTCTTGTTCTTGTAAATCTCATTTGTGTTGATAGTCCCCAAAAGTGTTGTGGGTGTCAAACTTGACATGTCCGAGTTGATGAGGAAAGTCACCAAAGTGTCATACTTCTCGGGCAAAGCTCTCAACATCTTTTGAGCCACTTCCAACTCCGTGTACTTCACTCCAACACCTTGAGATCATTGACAATCACATTTAGTCTTGCATACATCTCATTGACACTTTCATTTGGTAACATGGTGAATGTTTCATAGTTGATCTTTAGGTAGTGCGACTTGGCATTCTTCACACTTGTTGTTCCATCATGTATATCTTGAAGAGTAGTCCAAATGTCATGTGCCGTTGAAATATTGCTTATCCTATTGAATTCTTCGGCACACAAACAATTGAACAAAGCGTTTGTAGCTTGAGCATCAAGTTGCATATCTTTCTTGTTTTGATAGGTTAGATTCATCTTGTCTTCAACTTCAAAACCTAACTCAACAATACGCCAAATTTCAAAGCTCATGGCTTTGAGGTGAGCAGCCATACGAACTTTCCAAATGGAATAATTTGAGCCATCAAAGTAAGAACCTTTGCCTACGTTGTGAACCACCTCGTCGGACATCTTCTCTCTAGGCGGTAAAGCCTAACTTGAGAGACCAAGCTCTGATACCACTTGTAGGATCGATGTACCGACTAGAGGGGGGGTGAATAGGCGGTTTTTAAAACTAATTCAATTTTAGCTAAACAATAAGCAAGGACCTAAGACAATGGTAGCAAACAGCTAGAACAAATAGTGCAACACAAGATGGCAAGTAGATTACTCTAGAAAAGTAAGCTTGCACAATTTAACTTGCACAAAATAAAAGGGTATAAGAGACAACCGAATTTTATCCCGAGGTTCGGAAATTTGCCAAATTCCTACGTCCTCGTTGAGGCGAGTTTCACTTGACCGCTCTCTTCACCAAGCCTCGGATTTCTCAAAGAGAAATTTGCTTGAAGATGAGCCGGCACCGGAAGTGCAACTCTCGGGCCTCGATCACTAGTGGTAGCTCTTCTCCATTCCGGATAGGCGAGCTCCAACCTTCACAACCTCCCGGGTCTCCTCCACAACCTTCTAGGAGAGATCACCGGTTTCTTCTCCAAGCCGTCTAGGAGATGGCAATCTCCAAGAGTAACAAGCTGCAATCAAAGCTAGGAGAAGAGGATCAAGTGCCAAAAATGCCAATGCAATGCAATTAACTCAATCACTTGATCACCCTTTTTCTTCCCAACCTCACTAGTGCTCAAATTAGTGCTCAATGGTGGGAGAGACTCTCTTGTGCTCAAGTATGCTCAAATGAATGCCAAAAGTCTAGCAAAGGAGCTGTAGCAAGGGTTTATATAGCCACACACCCAAAAACTAGCCGTTACACGAGTTAGGTGGCTCTCTGCGCACTGTCGGTCTGACCGCCCATCTTGGGCCGGTCTGACCGACCACAACTGCAACGGCTAGAAAACTAGCCGTTTTACTGATGTGACAGGACACCTCGGTCTGACCGGCCATGTTGGCCCAGTCGGACCGGGCCTACCCGGTCTGACCGGCCATCGGCTCGGTCGGACCGATAGCGCTCCTGTCGGCTCTGTAAACCAGCAGTTTTCTGCCCTGCGCAACCTGGTCGGACCGGCCCCCTTGCCGGTCGGACCACCCAACTCCAGCCGATCTGACCGGACCGACATGGTCGGTCAGACCGCCAGGGTCAGACAACTCCAACAAACACTGCAATTTGTTTTTCAAGGGATTTTGCCAAAATAGTAACTTTTGCAATAATCACACATGATCAAAAGATACTATATGCAATGCAAATTGGCACTTGAAAATCAACTCATAACAAAGATGCAACCCCTCTTTATAGTACGGCAAAAACAAAATTTAAACCTAGCCTAATTGATCGCTCCGAAACACCTCGATCAAATTCTAGATTCCTTCAAACCTTTTGCCGTAGCCTTTAATCGTCCAGATCTTCGGGTTTTCCATCTTGTGCTCCATTTGCGCGGGACCTACTCATTTCCTTCACACTTAAGAAAAATATTAGTCCACAAAACGCATGTTTATCATTAATTACCAAAACTCACATAGGGCCTAGATCTTCAGGCTAGTGGAATATTCCTAGTGTTGGGCAACCTATAAATAGGACCCCAATCCCTAGGGTTAGGTCACCCTTTTTGCTGAAATCAATACTACTCTTTTGGGTCATTTTGTCTCTTGTTTTTTCTCTCTCTCTCCAGTTGTGCGCCGCACGGCTGCTGCTCATGTGATATTTGCTTGCATTTATTTCATTCGTTCTGATGCATTGAAGCTTCTGTTCCTTAAATGGTGCACAACATTTTTTGTAGCAATTTTCATGGCTTCGCTTCACGTGCATAGCTGTTTTTGCTGAGCATTTGTGCCTCGGTTGCTATTGTTCTTCACGGAAGTAGTACTAGGTCATACTGGTTGCAAGTAGTACTACTACACTGTAGCAACAGTACACTAGTACTCTAGCCTTGCTTTTCTGCGCAGCTTTTTGATCGAAGTTGACAGGGCAGAGTACCTTTTCTGACTGTTTTCTGGTGAAGCCACCCTCTCTGTTCGAAGCCCCTCAGCTCCGTGAGGCAGGCTTTGATCTGATATACTCGGAGGCTTCGTTTGAACTTCGAACTTGGTTTTGTGTCCTGAGTTGCTAGCTTCGAAGTACTATTTGAACTGTCAACGTCTCATACTTCGAACGTCTGTGCGAAGATACTCCGACTCGAGCTCTTCGAAGTCCATACTTCGACAGGTTTTGGAGTTGGCTTCGAACCTTGTCTTTCTGTTAGACTTCGCTCAGTGTTTACTTTTGTTTTCTTCGAAGGTCCTCGATTTGTTTGTTCGAAGGTAGAGTGTAGGCTTCGTTTTGGTTCTCTGTCGCGTGTCAGCCTTCGCTTCTTCTTCGAAGGTAGTCCTTGTGTGCGACATGTTCGAAGATCTGTTCGAAGGTTGTGCTTCGAAGTATACTGTTCGAAGCAAGCTTCGATACACGCACACTTCACTACGAAGCATACTTCGCACTTTGTAACACACGAGCTAGGCTAGTCCAAACAAACTTTTGCCATGTCAACTTCAACCTTCGCTCAACCTCGACAGGCCTCGACTTCCGAAGCAGGCTTCGGCCCAGCGAAGCAGGCTTCGACACTGCGAAGCAGGCTTCGACCAGCGAAGCAGGCTTCGACCAGCGAAGCAGGCTTCGCCAAGTTTCGAACAGGAGACAGATTTTGAACGGTAACTTCTCATTTCACTCCTTGTGCATTTATTACTGAGAAGCTTATCTTGCCTTGTCTTTTGTATACTGTTTATCTGTCTATTAACACTGCATTGGCATTTCTCTGTTTATCAACAGTTGCTTCTAGGCTAGATACCTTTAGACTTAGGCGATCTGTTCTTTCTGTGCTGTTTAGTCTTTAGAGGTGCGTTGAGTATTGGGAGCAGGCCATTGATTCGAAAGAATTTTAGGCGCCCATTCACCCCCCTTTGGTCGCTATTTTCGGTCCTACAGATTATCTAACTACTGAAAATCTATGAAAAACAAATATGCTCTAAGATTCTAAGATTCAACTCAATGAGTATTTCAAGAAGCTAATGTTTATTCATTTCTAGTCATTAGTTTATTTTTAAATTATGTAACTACTGAATTTTAATTTTATAATCGAAGGAAAAATCTGAATTATTTGGAAAGCCAAAAATTTTGAGATAACTCATAACTGCCGTAACTAAAAGCTTTCCCAAACATGACCATACTATGGCAATAGGCACTACCAGAAACAATGCTTTTGCCGAGTATACAAAGATTTGCTGAGTGTATTCTCTCATACACTTGGCACACCCACATGTTCACTGATTGCTAAAGGAAAATACTCGGTAAACTTTTGGCACTCGATAAACCATTTACATTCATTATTTTAGGTGAAATTTTTTTGGTGCCCATGTGATGTTTGAATTTGGTTTGAAGTTAAAACTTTTCCTACACTCAAAATACAACATAGCTTATCCCATCTTAAAATTTAGCATTTTTCTAGATATGTTAGATATTTTTTATTCATTAAGTGTATTTCTAGAATTTAAATTTAAATATGTCAAATTTTAATTACAAGTGCATGAAATAATGAATCCAAATATATATGTAGAAAAGTCATATTCATTTTTGAGCCTATTTTTAGGCCCTATCACTAAATAAAGAATTTTTAAAAAATCTAGGTGTGACACTCGATCAACAACATGTAGCTTATTGGTTTTTAAATTCTAAATAAATCAAATGAAGTATAAAACACACAATACTTGCCATAGTGCCGGTATATAATACATATATGCTCTGATAAAAAATTAAGAAGGTTTCACAAAAATTGTAAGGTATGATGTTTACAAACTTGATATTCTCTTACAATGAATTACTGTTGAAAGAAGGAATTGATTAGGTTTGAAAGTGAAGCGAGGGTTAAATTATCATTTGAATTTGAAACTTTTCTACACTCAAAATACAACATATATTATTCCATATTAAACTTTGGCAATTTTCTAGATTAGTTTGCTATTTTTGAATCATTAAGTGCACTAATTTTAAATTATTAAGTGCATTTCTAGGATTTAAATTGAAGCAGGTAAAATTTGAACTGCAAGTGAATGAAATATTGAACCAAATTATGTAGAAAAATCATATTCATGTTTTAAAATCCTTATTAGTTTTTTAATTTTAAAAATAAAATGAAATATAAAAACATGAGACTTGTCATTGTGTCATGATGTGATAGCTAGAGACTATGACAAAAATTTGAAATTTTTTGGCAAAAGTTGTCAAGAAAAAAAATGAAAAACACACTTGACAATTTTTTTAAAAAGTTTACCGAGTGCCATATGTGGGGCACTTGGCAAAAAATTTAGAGTTTGTCGAGTACCCAGATCTAGCACTCAACAAATAAAGGATTTTGTTTTCCCACCCTGATGCACACTCGAATTGGTGAAATTTTTTATCCCGCACAAATGTTTTCATAGCTCACACAAACTCCACTGCGCCCACCTTTAAATACCGCTGGTAGACCACACTCCTCCTTCCTCTTCTCTCCAATGTTTTGCCACCCATCCTCGCACCATGGCCCTCCTCGGCCAGCCCTTCTCCGTGATGTGTCCCTCCTCGCCACTCGTTCTCTGCAATGCGGCCCTTCCCACCACCCCTATTTGCGCCATGGACCTCCCCCACTAGCCATCTCCGTGGTTCCCATATCCTTGCCGACACTGTCCATGCCACGACCCTCATCTCTAGCCCCTCTCCATGCTGTTGCAGCCCTCTTACTGCCTGTAACACTCCAAATTTTCAAAGGAATAAAAATACTATTTAATATATTTTCCTGGAATTTATTATTTTGGAAATACCTTTAATACACTCTTTCACCATTTTGAACTACAACATAGGAGAAATGACCAAACCAGGAGCTGAAAATTTTTATGTATGATCCTAAGGCTAAGATATATTTTTGAGAATTTTTACAAATTTTTATCAACCTTGGAAGTAGCCCTAAGATTTTAATCTATTTCCTGGAAATATTTTTATTCAGAAATACTTTGAAACAGTAATGGGCCTCCCTCCTCCCTTTCTCTCTCCCGGCCGGCCCAGCCCGTCACCCTCGCCCGCCTCAGGCTGATAGCCCAACCCCACCTGTCGGCGCCAACCGCCCTCTCTCGTGCCCGAGCCCGACCCCACCCGTCAGCCTCCTCACTCACTCGCTCGCACCCGCTGCCCGGTGGCCCCCGTCTGTCAGGCCCTTCGTCCCCGCGAGATCCACCCCCAAATCCCCCCTCGCCGGCCGACGCCATAACGCGCCTCGGATCCGTCGCTCCCGACCCCCTCCCCTCAAATTGAGCCCGACGTTAAGTCACCCGATCCCCGGCGATCGTTTCCCCTCTTGAATTCGGCTGAATCGCATCCAGGTTCAGTGAACCCCTTTGCAATTGAGCTCGCCGGCGATTAAAACTGTTTTTACTCCGGTCTCCCCCGATTACGCCCCCTCTGCCCCCGCCGATGGTCCTATTTAAACCCCCTGGCCGTCCGTGTTATACCCCTACGCCCAACCACTGCGAGAATGAACAGAGCGCCCGAAGCACTCTTTCTAACACCACACCGCCGCCCACGCTCCAGCCATCGCCGGAGTCCCCCTCCGTCCTCGCCGACCGCACCGCAGTGACTGCACGGACCTCGCCAGCCTTGGCCACCAATCCATCATCGACGAACCCCGCCGGATCGCCGTCGCCGCCAAGGACCCGAACGCCTTCGCCGCCTCCGCTCGTCGCCGGCCTCGCTCCGACGACCATTCGCCCCGCCAACGGTACCCTCATGTTCCCCTAGTCGTCCTCTTTCCGTTTTAGGCCTTAGGCACGACCGCCGTCGCTCGCTGTGGCCTCTGGCCCACTCGTCGTCGCCGGAGAAGACGACCGGCACGGGTTGAGTACCCGTGCCGTGTCGGATCTAATCCTGACCGTGCGATCGCGATCGGACGACGCCTGTGACCCCACGTGCGCGATCTAATCCGCACCATCGGATCTGAACGAAACGTTACGTTTTAATCCCCCACGTTCATTTCTATTTAAAACCCATGTTTAATCTAAGCCGTTCATCGCGTACCGGTTCAATGTTTTAATCCTGGCCATCCACGTCACTTTAACTCCCCCGCCTCGCCCTCGCGCGTTGGATCAGGATCCAACGGTCCAGATTGGGCCGGACCACACGCACAGTGCGCGGGTTCACCGTGGGCCTGGCTCACCGTGGACCCGAGGGAATTTAAATTTAAAAATAAATTCCAGAAATGGTTTTAAACCTGCAAAATTCATATCTGGCGCATTTGAACTCTAAAATTTGTCATTTCAATTCCAGAAATTTTGTAATTTTATTCTCTACACATTCATTCAATAAAAACAATATGTTTACTTTGAAATTTTCATGATTATTTTAATAAGTATTCAAATGCCCTTAGGATAAAATGTAAATTCAATTATTTAAATTTTCAGTAAAGTTTATATTTATTTTCTTTCTCTTCATATACTTAAAACCACTGAAATGCACTTGAACCTTTCATTTTAAATTGATTAGAAAACTTAAAATAAGGTTACTCACATTTAAAACCTTTTTTCAAAGGACAACACTTCATTGTAATTTATTTTGAATTATTTATAAAATAAAATTCAGAAACTTAGCAACTTGATTTCCTTTAGATTAAACCAATTTAAACCTATGTGCTTGTTGTGTGATTTTATATTGTTTAAATTGAATGTTGTATTTATTTACTTTTATTTATATTGGAAAGACTACGACGCCGTCGAGGAGCCGGAATATTTCCCGAAAGTTCCTCCCTCTCCCCTCACTGAACAAGGCAAGTCACCAAACTAATCTTTTGAGCATATTGAACCCACGTCTTATTAAACTATTGCTAAAACACATAGGTTATACATGCATTAGTCAAATAAAACCCTTACAATATATTTATTTAGGATCCCCTGACCTTGATGTGCAACCTAAGCCATGCTCTCTAGCCTAAACTCCTTGTCACCAAATGATTAGTATTATTATCTAGTGTCCAATGTATTGACACGATTGCTATAGGATTAAAAATGAGTCGTAGCGATTGGTTCTACTATATGATCCTTGTTATTCTCATCTTTGGAATTCTGTCGGTGTTGGAGTTGCGGTTGTGAGTGAATGCATGGTGGGTTTCGGGTGCAAGCTAGGGCATTGGTCGGTAGCACCCGGGGCACTATAAGGACCGGTCTGCGTGATCCGTTGCAATACACTTCCGTACTAACCACAAGTCTAATGGGTAAGTCCTAACTAAGGTATGGAGTGTTCCAAACCGAGGCCACCATTTGGAGATGGGTCAAGCAGCACCTGCGGGTGGCTTGTACCAATGTGGCACAAAAGGGGGGCGACGTTAGCCGGGATGCGGCCCGGCGCGCCGGCGAAACCTAGAGCGGGTGGTTATCGCTTGGAGCATTTCATGTTGAGGTTTTTGCATGAGTTCCCGTGGTATGGGTCATCTCGTTACACTTTGGTGTTTGGGATGAGTGCGTGCCTTGTGGGTATAGTAGTACATCTCTGATCAGAGTCATAAATCTTTTCAAAAAGCCGAGCCCACAGTCAAGGGCGGGTTGCGTGACATCCCACAGTTAGATTACCTTGAATACGTATGTGCATGATGGTTTGACATGTAAGGACTGTTGTGCGAGGAGGTAAAACATACTCCTCGAGTTAGATGATGTTATTATTGTTCATGTTTATTTTCCGCATGATAAAACTTGACTACATTAACTGCAATGACTGAAAATGTACTTTTCCACACTTTTAGCCAATTATCCTTCCTTTGTTATTACCTTGCATTATTACCTGCATTTGCGGTGGCTTGTTGAGTACTTTTTGTACTCATACCCGTTGAACACCACAGAGGATGCCTACTATGAAGACGGTCTGGAGTAGCGACCCAGTCAAGCAAAGATCCTGAAGAAGGCGTTCGTCATGCATTTTAATTATCTTTATTATTGTTTTTATTAAACTCTGATGTATTAAATATGGTCTGCGTACCATGAATATTGTCGTATGTACGATTGTCGCATGATGAACCTCTTGTATTATTGTTTTTCTATGGAAATTCAATAATGTTCCGATTTCGATAAATCGGGGCGCCACACTGCCCCTCCTCATGCCACTAACCTTCCTCGTCGCCCCCTCCATGCCGCCCCTCTTTGTGCCATGGCTCAACATGCCATGACCCTCCTCACCACCCACTCTCCGCCCCACAACCATCCTCGTCGTGCCACAACCCTCTATGACACCCCTCTCCACGTCGTGGCTCGTCATGCTATGTCCATCTACTGTGCTTGTGGCCATGAGAAGTGTTGGGGAATAGGTAGGCTATGCAAGCATGAAAACAAAATTTCTCTATCGCATCCACCCAGGAACCATGTGAGTAATGGGATCATGGATTGTTACCTCTAGACGTGAGACACATTAGGACAATGGAAGAAGAGTTAGAGAAATGCATCCTCGATCAACTCCACCCAGCTCTGTCCAATCGTTAGTGAGGAAGATGCAGCACCATGATCTCTACGGGAATAAGATTAGTACCACAATTGTAGCAATGCCTCTACGGTATCCACACGAATGGGTATGAGATTGCCATGCGCCGGTATGCTAGTACCACACACACAACATGGGAGGGGAGTGGTGGCTAGGACTAGGAAGGTGACCATAGCAGGTGTGGCTAGGGCAGAGGTAGGAATTGAATCAGAGATTACATTAAATTAGATAGCCTTGCCTCTCCTCCTCTAATATAGATCCCACTTATGGGCCTTTAATTAGTATTAAAGTCCACTGTGACTCTTGACCCTAATGGACCTTTAATCACCATTAAAGCCCATGTACAGATATAATCTGTACGAAATTTATTTACGAGCCAGGGACATTTGAAAAAACATTATGTACGAATTTATTTATGCCCAGAACTTCTGGTCCAACCGGAACTTTTGGACTTATAACTTTTGATCCAACCGGAACTTCTGAAAATTACATTTTGTACCGAATTTATTTTGGCTCAAAATTTCTAGTCAAAGCCTAGAACTTCCAATTCCCCTACGGCTCGAAAGTTCTAGCTGAAGCCTAGAACTTCTGATTCCCCTAGGGCCTAGTAGTTCTAGTCCAATTGGAACTTCCATTTCCCTAGAACTTGCCACCGGGGTGGATTCAGAAGTTCTAGTCCAACCAGAACTTTTGGTTCCTCCAGAAATTGCCTATAGGGAATATTACCATCAATCTCCCACTTGCACTAGAGTCAATTCTTGAAAGCTTTAAATCCCATCCCCTTAAGTGTATGACCTGATAGGTTCATATGCAAACGACCACTACCCAAAAACCCTTTCCGAATTGCAAGTCAATAGCGGTACCTAGTAGCACATACTAACCCCCAAATACATACAAAATCATATTTTTTGAACCTTGATATACTCACACACCAATCCCTTTAGCACATGATATTAGTTAAGCTCAAGGGAGATTCGTGGCACCCTTGTGATGGCTCGACACTTCACTCGATCAAATAGTGGATTAATCATGATAACTCTTTAATCACAGTGGCATGGCCATGAACTTTCCCAATCCAACTATCTCAAACAGTGTTAGAAAAATCAGTGATCGGTAGTTGATTGGTTGAGTAGAGATTAGGGATTAATCGGTTAAGCAGGAGATTAACTGAATTAATCGGTCAACTAAATAGTTAAACAATGTATTGTTCATACTTAATATGTATAGCTTGCCTTGCATATAGTTGTTTTAAGAGAAATCGTGCCCTCACTTGTGCCCTGGCTTTCCCACATACTTTTTTTCCAGACCCTCACTTTTATTGAGTGCTTATACTTAGGGGTGGCAGTTTGGCTCGAGGCTCACTAGCCAGCTCAGGCTCGGCCGAGCCTGGCTCGGCTCGCTGAGTCTCCGAGCCGAACTCGAGCCCAAGGGTCAGGCTCGGTTGATGGCCGAGCCGAGCTGAGCTGGCTCGCGAGCAGCTCGTTGGCTCGGCCAGCCAGTCCACGACAGCCCATTTGGCCCAATGGCCCATCTATTTTTTATAGATTTTTAGAAAAAAACCGGTCAAAACCTAACCCTAAACCGGTCCGCCGCCCAGCCGCATAGCCCGCAGTCCCGCACCGCCACACGCACTGACGCACTCTCACCGCTGACCCACCATCTCGCTCTCGCGGTCCCAGCCGACGCCCGCCCGCCCGTCGCATCCACGGTCTGCCGTCGCCGTCGCCCGTTAGGCTGCGCCGCCCCGCCGTCCGCCCTCCACCCGCCTGCCTCGGCAGTCGGCGCCGTGCGACGCTGCCGACGCATCCCCTTTCCCCCCATGGCCCTGCCTGCACTCAGACCGGTGCCTCGCGCCATCGTGCGGTCACGCCCCGGTGGCCCCTCCTGCACCCGGCACCCCGGCGGGCGAGCCGAGCCGAGCCAGCTCGAGGCTCGGCCGAGCCCGAGCCGAGCCCAGATTTTTGCTCGCTTGAGTGGCCGAGCCGAGCGTAGCTCAGCTCGCTTCAGCGGTGGCTTGACCGAGCCGAGACTGAGCCGGCTCGGCTCGGCTCGTTGCCAGCCCTATTTATACTAACGTTCTAACATTACTTTAGAAATAGTCTATCCATAACTTACACATATATCATCTTTCTTTTTCTCTGATTGCGAGCACCTTTTTTTCACATCGGGCTTGTTTCATGTTGGCTCTCTCATTTGGCTAGACAACTCTCTCTCTCATGGGTTACCTTTTCCACCTCCTTTTCTCTACTGCCTCTCTCATTTAGGACAGGCTGTATCTCTCATGGACATGGCCGCACGGGCTGCCTCTTCGGCTCATCCATCTCCTTTTCTCTACTCCAAAAGCAGTGCTACTGGTGTACACTCTCTCACACAG
Source organism: Zizania palustris (assembly GCA_019279435.1). Taxonomy (NCBI): domain Eukaryota; kingdom Viridiplantae; phylum Streptophyta; class Magnoliopsida; order Poales; family Poaceae; genus Zizania; species Zizania palustris. The sequence goes on along the minus strand of JAAALK010000290.1, from coordinate 51,108,305 downwards.
AACTACGTTCTCCTTCTTCATGCTTCCTTCTCTATGCTAGGCTACCAGCACCAACCAGCGCCTAGAGGCACAGCTTCGGCGGTGATGTTTGTAGGATGACTTCATTAGCACGACACATATCCAAGCTACGGTGGCATGGATCCGGCAGTGGCGGCACATATCCCGTAGCGATGATATGGATCTGGTAGAGGCCGTGTGAATCCAGTAGCAATGGTGCGAGATGGTTAATCGGTGGGGGCGATTAATCAGGTTGACTATCGATTAATCGTTTTGACTAGCCAATTAATCGTTCCTCTGATTAATGACCCGATTTGGGGGTAAATTAAATGTAGATGTAACGATCACCACTTAATCAGTCGATTAATCGGCTAATAAGCCAATTTTTTCATCACTGATCACTGACCTAGTTATGGAATAGCATTTGAAAGTACCTAAGTGTGTTACCACACATTGTGGAATCAATAACGATATAGGTCAAAGTATTCTACAAGTACACCATTTGAGATGACAACTGATGGCACATTAGGAATAACATTCTCAGTAATATCTCAAGATAGGTCTATCCAACACCATGTTCTTTAACATGCATCCAGATCACTGATTTGATATCTTCATATCTATGATCCATAAAACATGATTATAAATCAGTCAAATGTGCTAATATATAAATCATCATTGTCCCACATGATGATATGAGATTATGGATCATTTAGAATAACATCATTATAAAATAAAGAGTCTCACAAACAAGTCACATACTTGCCGATCAATATAAAAGATAATTATTCAAGGAACAACATAACCAATTATCAAAAATTACATTAGCATAGACAAGACACCTTCCCTCACATATACTAGACTCAATCATGCAAGTATCTAATACTCATAGAGCTCAAGTATGCCTCATGCTTGGGCAGTGAGAGTGGTTTCATCAATGGATCGACGATATTTGAATTTGTGTGCACCTTGCATATCTTTACATCACCTCTATCTATGAACTCACGGATGAGGTGATAGTGCCGTAGTATGTGCTTGGACTTCTAGTGTGACCTAGACTCCTTGGCTTGTGCAATGACATCATTATTGTTACAATAAAGGTCCACTAGACTGGACACAATAGGAACAATACCCAACTTAGAAACAAATTTTCTGATCCAAATAGTCTCTTTCACAGTTTTAGAGGTTGCTATGTACTTGACCTCTCTCATAGAATTTGCAATTGTTTCTTGCTTGGAACTCTACCAACTCAATGTGCCTCTATTAAGGCAAAACACAAATCCAGAGTATGATCTCAAATCGTCCTTATCGGTTTGAAAGCTATTATCGGTGTAACCATTTACAACGAGCTCCTTTGCACCTCCGTAGGCCAGGAACATATCCTCGGTTTTTCTCAAGTAATTGAGGATATTTTTACCATCGCCTAGTGACGTTCACTTGGGTTTGATTGATATCTCCTTGTAACACTTAGAGCATATAATACATCTAGTCATGTACAAAGCATGACATATATGGTGGACCTGATTACAGATGCATACAAGATCACAATCATCTTTTATATCTCATCATGTGTTGAAGCATGCTGACTCTTGCTGAGCACAACACCATGTGACATCGACACGAAACCTTGCATGGAATTCTGTATATTGAACTGTTTCAATACCTTATCAATGTACATGCTTTAGTTTAATCTAATTAGCCTTCTCTACATATCTCTATAAATATTTATGTCCAATATATGCTACTTCTCAAAGATATTTCATTGAGAAACTATTTTGTAACTAATATTTAATAGCATCGAGCATTGTAATATCATTTCTGATCACTAATATGTCATCTACATATAGGACCGGAAATATAAGTTTAGTCCTAATATATTTTTTAAATACAAGGCTCTTCTCCATTATTGATGAAACCAAACCCTTTGATCACTTCATCAAAATAAAGATTCCAACTTCAAGAAGCCTTCTTTAGCTCATATATGGAGTTCTGCAGTTTCAAAATTTCCCAACATTTTTCGGATTGACAAAACCTTCAGGCTATATCATGTACACATCCTCACTTAGGTTTTCATTAAGGAAGACCATTTTGATATCCATTGCCATATCTCATAGTCATAATATGCGGTAATTGCTAGGATGATCTAGATAAACTTTAGCTTTCTAATGAGCAAAAATGTTTCATCATAATCAACATCTTGGATATGCCTGAAACTTTTCACCACCAATTTTGCCTTATAGATGTGAACATTTCCATCAACGTCTATCTTTTTCTTAAAAATTCATTTACACTCGATAGTTTTGACTCCATCAGGTGGATTGACATAGTTCCAAACTTGATTCTATTACATGGATTCTAACTCAGATCTTATGGATCCAAGCCATTTATCAGAGTCATCTGGTCCCATCACCGCTTCTGACTAGATCTTAGGTTCATCATTGTCCAACAATCATATGTCACACTACCCCATGGTTAATAACATAAACCGCTCGATCATACGACCAACCCTTTCTGACCGACATGGGGCTATTGTCTCGATAATAGGTTCTGCAACATCTTACATATCGAGTTGTGATTTAATAGAAGCTAAAATACTTTCTAGTGGTTCCTGAATCTGTTAGAGTCGTACCGTGCTCCCACTAACTCCTTTTGAGAGAAACACTTTCTCTAGAAAGACACCATTTCGGACGACAAACACTTTGTCTTCTTCCCAATTATAAAAGTAATATCCTTTGGTTTCCCTAGGATACCTGAGGAGCCATGCTGAATAGCGTGGGCCTCATGGCTCCAGATGTGATGAGTCATTGTCAACGATAGTCAAAGAGGATAGAAGAAGAAAGGAGATCTACTGTTTCATTGGGCCGCGTGTGACTCAGGTAAACGGGCAGCAAGCGACTGTCGGGCTGAGAGAGCTGCGAAGTCGGGCTGGCCCAATCCGGGTACATGGGCCAGAAATAGTAGAAGATCCACTGGGCTGTTGACCAGGATTGACTCAGGTACATGGGCAGTGAGTGATTGCCGGGCTGAGAGAGCTGTGGAGTCGGGCCAGCCTAATCCGGGTACCTGGTGCAAAGTCGGTGGAGGCTTTGTCAGTTTCGGCGCAAAACTGACAACCGTCGATCTTGTATCCGACTGTCCAGAAGAGAAGCCGTAGTCGCTACGAAAACTTAGCTTCCGGATAAGTCATCTGTATCTCTAGGCCCACAGTCAGTCAGTCGTGTCTGTAAAAATACCTAAGGGCAGTAGAGTCTTTTCCTTTATTCCTGCGTCTGTAAAAAACCCTAAGGGGCTGGTGGAATATTCTAGGCCATTGGGCAGCCTATAAATAGGGCCCCAATCCCTAGGGTTGGACTACCCTTTTGGCTGAAATCAATTCATACTCCTTTGGGTCATTTTGTCTCTTTCTCTCTCTCTTGTTTGTGCGCCGCCAGGCATTTTGCCCCTGTTTCTTATCTTGCATTTATTTCGTTCTTACTGTTGCAGTGAAGCTTCTATTCTCTAATCATGTGCAACAAAACTGCAGCGTTTTAATGGCTTCATTTCACTCGCACAGCAAGCTTATTCATGAATTTTAGTGCTTCTGTTGCTCTTGTTCATCACGGAAGTAGTACTAGTTCTTGCGTGCTGCAAGTAGTACCTACTCACTGTAGCAACAGTACACCAGTACTAGCTTTGCTTTTTCTGAGCAGCTTTTTGATCGAAGTAGACAGAGCTGAGACACTTTTCTGACGGTTTTCTTGCGAAGGATCCCTCTCTGTTCGAAGCCCCTCCGCCCTGTGAGGTAGGCTTCGAGCTAACATCTTCGAGGGCTTCGAAGTACGTTTTTGTGTGCACTGTCAACTTTACCTGCATTGACCGTCTTTTCGAGGGTACACTTCGTTGTTTGGATACTTCGGTTATTCTTGCGAAGCTTACTTCGTCAGGCTTCGGAGTTAGCTTCGAAGCTGACCTGTGGTTCGAAGGTTATACCTCGCTAGTGCTAGCTTCGAACGTAGTCGTGTAGGCTTTGATTTAAACTTGCTGCCGTGTGTTGGGCTTCGCTTTTCCTTCGAAGGTTGCTTTTCTGTGAGCCTATTCGAACCTCTGTTCGAAGTCTAGGCTTCGAAGTACTTTGTTCGAAGCAAGCTTCGATATTCTCATACTTCGCTTCGAAGCATACTTCGCTCCCTGCCACTTCGAACTAGGCTAGACCAGACACACCTTCGGCATTTTTGCAACAACCTTCGACAGTCTTTGTCACTGACCTCCGAAGCAGGCTTCGTCACTAACCTCCGAAGCAGGCTTCGACACAGCGAAGCAGGCTTCGACACAGCGAAGCAGGCTTCGACACAGTTGAGCAGGCTTCGCCGAGTTTCGAACAGGAGACAAATCTGAACAGTAACTTATCATCTCACTTTATATATACTTAGATCATTTCATTGAGAAGTTTGGCCTGACATGTCTAGTATACTTTGTTTATCTTCCTAGTTGCACTGTTTTGGTAGTTCTCTGTTTAACTTCAGTGGCTTCTAGGATAGATACCTTTAGACTTAGGCTATCTGTTCATTTTCTGCTGCTTAGTCTTTTGAGGTGCGTTGGGTGTTGGGAACAGGCCATATATTCGAAAGAATTTTTAAGGCGCCCATTCACCCCCCCTCTGGTCGCTACTTTCGGTCCTACAAGTGGTATCAGAGCAAGGTTAGGGTTTTTCCATACCTTAACCGGTTCTAAACCCCAGTAGTTACCATGACGTCTCCTGGCAAGGTCCCGTCCTTGGAAGCCTATGGCTATAACTATTGGAAGACTCGCATGCGAGCCTATCTCATGAGCCAGGGTTCGGACATTTGGGACATTTGCGTTCACACCATGTTTGTCATATTGCCAGTTGCTGAGCATGGTACTGCTGGTTTAGGTCCCACTGAGTTTGAGCGTGTGAGCCATCTCTCCACGGCGAGAGAGATCTGGGCTACCCTCAAGGCACACCATGAGGGAACAACACAGGTCAAGGCTCGGCTCTATCAGACCTACCGGCGTGAATATGAAAATTTCACACAGAAGCCGGGTGAATCTGTTGAGGCTTTGTTTGGTCATTTTCAGTCGATCATAAACAAGCTTCGGGACAACAAGGCTGAGGGTGCTCAGTTAGTCTCAGATCATGAGCAGGCACTCAAGGTTCTCCATACCTTGGACCCAAAGATCTGGGAGATCAAGGTATCTTCTATCATTGAGAGTACTTCTTATGATACCTTGACCATTTCTGAGTTGTTTAGCAAGCTGAAGGCTACTGAGGTTGATCTCCAGCTGAGATCAAATCTCACTGGTTCTGGATCAAAATCTCTGGCCCTTGCTACACCTTCTGTTGATCCTTCTTCTGTGAGCTGTGCTGGGTTCTCTTTGATGTCTATCACCGAGGACCAGCTTGAGTTGTTGGGAGATGATGATTTGTGTCTCTTTAACAACCGGGTGCGTTGTGTCTATGACAAAAGGATGTTCAAAAGACACGGCACAAAATCCAGGTGCTTTGAGTGTGGTGATTCAGGACACTTCATCATCGACTGCCCAGGTGCAATGGTCACAAGAAGGGCACCGGTGGTGGCTTCCACGACTCCGGCAAGCATGAGAGCTCATCCTTCAACAAGGGCAAGCCGAAGACCCGATTCTTCAAGAAGGCCCTGAAGGACTACCGGCGAGAGAACAAGAAGCGCGACAAGGCCTTCTTCGACGAAATGGAGAAGAGCTACTCCAAGCGGTCCACATCTTCTTCCTCTTCATCGAGCTCAAGCGATGAGGAGATCGCCATCAGGAAGGGGAAGGACAAGGACGATCCGGCGGGTCTCTGCTTCATGGCCTTCGGAGATAAGCCGAAGAGCCGCTCACACCAGCGCCGAAGATCCCGCAAGAGCTTCTGTTCAATGGCTCTTGGGGATAAGGAAGAAAAGAGCTCCTCCAACGACTCCGACGACGACGACAATGAAAAGGTATCATCCTATGAGCGCGAAATCGTTGGTTTACTTGAGAGCAATCGCCAGGAGTTGAAATATCGGGAAAAACTGCTTAGGGGGGTTAAGAAGAGGATAGATGAGTTAGAGAGTGAGCTTGCCGTAGCCAACGGCAGAATTGAGAGTCTATCTTCTTCCCCTTGCTTGGGTGATAGCATTGAGTGCCCGAAGTGTGAGGTGCTTCTGTGTGACCTGTCGACTCTGAAGTCCAGGTACACAGAAAGGGTTGATGAGAGGGACGCTTTGGCCACTGAGCTTGAAAGCGCTCAGCTGGAGCTGAAAAATGCTCAAGCCACTGTCGTCGCACCCTGTGTTGATTGCCCATCTCATCTAGCTGCCTTAGCTGAGCTGAAATCCAAGGGCGATGAACATTTGGTTGATTTGGAGAGGTTGAGAGCTGAGCTTGCGCAGACTAGGCTAGAGCTTGAGACATTGTCAGTGCCACCCCCTGTCTGTGAGAACTGCCTGTCTCTTAGACTTGAGTTTATCAAGCTAAAAGCCGAGAAGTCTGTCCATGTAGAGAGTGAGTGTGAGACCTGCTTGTCTCAGGTGGAGGTTTTAGCTTCCTTGAGAGAGGAGCTAGCTGATTCTCAGAATGAGAACTTTTACCTCCGTTCTATCCTGAGTTGGATCAGTGCCAAAGAGCCACATCTCGGCATGATGATCCAGCAGTTCAAGAGGCAGGATGGGTTTGGGGTAGGTTACACCTACACCAAGGCTGACTTTGAGAGTGCCATTAGCCGGGCAGTGGAGTGGAGTAAAATGACTCCTGAGCAGAGATATCCTAAGACTCACTCCACTGAGTCCTCCCAGGCTTGTCGGCCCAAGGATGGAGTGATCAATGAACCACCAAAAGCTCCACCCAAGAAACCTATCTGGGTTCCAAAGCCCAAACAACTCCACACTCCTCTAGACTCTCTTCCTGCACCCTCTCAACCCAAGAAGACAACACCTAACACCACTAAGCCCAAGAACTCCAAGCCTCAACCACAACCCAAGAAGCCCACCTATCATTGTGAGTACTGTCAGAGAGACGGGCATCTTGCAGAGTTTTGCTTCAGAAGGAAGCGGGTTGAGAGAGCAGAGAGAGCTTATGGTGGTCAGGAGCAGTTCTACCAGCAGGGTGGTAGACTGCGTGTTCCTCGACGCGGGGAGAGGCTGGAGGCCAGGCCGCGTCGTGTAGGTGGTGGTAGAGGAGACGGCTTTGTTGCCCGTGCTCCAGTTGGTGGTAGTCATTCCGGCAGAGCTCTAGGCCATTTTGGCTATGGTCCTGGACCTCGTAGCTGAGGCTTTAGGCAGAACCGAGGACCGCGCTTTGAGCCACGTTTTGGTCCAAACTCTCATGATGATTTCTGCTTTCCGTCTTTTGAGTAGATGGCTTGACACTGGTTTAGCTCTTTTGCTAAACCTGGTGCCGAACCATTTGCTCCCACTTACAGCCACTGATTTTGCAGGATCGGGGACTGGAGGACGTTTGGATTATGGACTCAGGATGCTCTCGCCACATGACGGGACATCGCAGATGGTTCTCCAGTCTCACTCCCCCGAGCTCTAAAGAGTACATCACGTTCGGGAACAATGGTCAAGGGAAGGTAAGTGGCATAGGCTCTATTCGCATTTCAGATCATTTCTCTTTGAAGAATGTTGCTTTGGTTAAGAATTTGAACTTCAATTTATTTATGTTTCGCAACTTCTTGAGGATGGATTGGAAGTGCGTTTTAAGAAGGGCAGTTCTTCTGTGTTTGATTCTAGAGGGTCTTTGATTTGCCAGATCTTACCATTCGGAAAAGTTTTTCGAATTGACTTCTCTAGTTCTTTTGGCCCTTCTCGCTGTTTGATTGCTGGATCCTCCTCTGAGCTCTGTAAGTGGCATAGGAGGTTAGGTCATTTGAGTTTTTATCTGCTAGTCAGGTTGAGCTCCATGGACCTCATCCGAGGATTGCCCAAGCTTAAGATGGAGAAGGATCTAGTTTGTCATCCCTGTCGTCATGGGAAAATGGTTGCCGCTTCTCACTCACCTGTGACTCAAGTGATGACTTCGTATCCGGGCGAGCTTTTAAACTTGGACACTGTTGGTCCAGCTCGGGTACGCTCAGTCGGTGGGAAGTGGTACGCGCTTGTCATTGTTGACGACTTTTCTCGATTCTCGTGGGTTTTCTTCTTGGAGTCTAAGGATGAAACGTTTCAGTTTGTTCATGACCTGATTTTGAAGCTGAAGAATGAGAACAATGGTCGGATGCGAGCAATTCGCTCCGACAACGGCTCTGAGTTCAAGAACTCTTAGTTCGTCAGCTTCTGTAGTGATCAGGGTCTGGACCATCAGTTTTCTTCTCCTTATACTCCCCCACAGAATGGCGTTGTGGAACGAAAGAACCGCACGCTAGTCGAGATGGCCAGGACGATGCTCGATGATCACAGGACTCCTAGGCGGTTTTGGGCTGAAGCCATGAACACGGCTTGCTATCTGGCCAACCGCATTTTTCTTCGAGCTTACTTAGGTAAGACTTCGTATGAGTTGCGGTTTGGTAGATAGCCCAAGGTGAGTCACTTGCGAGCGTTTGGCTGCAAGTGCTTTGTGCTCAAGAAGGGAGGGCATTTGGACAAGTTTGAGTCTCGTTGCTGGGATGGTGTTTTTCTTGGTTACGCTTTGCATTCTTGAGGCTTCCGTGTTTGGAACCTCGACTCCCAGCAGCTTGTCGAGACTTGCGAAGTTTCATTTGACGAGTCCTTGCCTTCTTTAACTCCTTCTTTTGAGCTTTCTGGGGATGATGAGCTCGGAGAGTCCATCTTCGAGGAAGATGAGGATACTCCAACTGCTGATGAGGGTGGGCCTTCTGCACCCCCTGCAGAGCCCACACCTTCTGAGACTTCGACTGAGGATGAGGGTGGACCTCTGATCACTTCTTCCACTACGATCGAGCCCCCTCAGTCGAGTCCAGAGGTGCCAGCTGCTGACTCCGGTGAGGTGACTTCAGATCACCAAGGATCCCGAGTAGTTCAGCGTGATCACCCCCAGAGCTTATCATAGGTGATTTGACTGAGAGAACTTTGCGTTCATCTAATGCCTCTCTTGCTGTGTTTGCTGAATCTGCTTTTGTTGCATCTTTTGAGCCCAGAGATGTTTCTCATGCTCTTTCTGATTCAAATTGGATTAATGCTATGCAAGAAGAGCTTGAGAATTTTGTCCGCAATCAGGTTTGGACATTAGTTGAGCCGCCACCAGGATGCAACCCCATAGGCACCAAGTGGGTATTTAAGAACAAACAAGGTGAAGATGGGGTTGTGGTGCGCAACAAAGCTCGACTAGTGGCCCAGGGTTTTTGCCAGAAAGAAGGTATTGATTTTGAAGAAACTTTCGCCCCTGTAGCCCGTCTTGAGTCCATTCGCATTCTCTTAGCTTTTGCCGCTTCGAAGGGTTTTAAGCTTTTTCAAATGGATGTTAAGAGTGCTTTTCTGAACGGGTTCATAAAGGAGGAAGTTTATGTTAGGCAGCCCCCCGGTTTTGAGAACCCTAAGTTTCCTCGACATGTTTTTAAATTGCAAAAAGCTTTATACGGGTTGAAGCAAGCCCCCAGGGCTTGGTATGACCGGTTGAAGAGATTTTTATTGGGGAAGGGATTTGTGATGGGTTCTTTGGATAAGACTCTCTTTCTGCTCAGAGATGCTTCAGATTTCTTGGTTGCTCATATTTACGTGGACGATATTATTTTTGGCGGTACTACTGATTCTCTTGTGTCCAAGTTCTCTGAGCAGATGCACAACGAGTTTGAGATGAGCCTCATGGGTGAGCTCAAGTATTTCTTAGGGCTCCAGATCAAGCAGACCAAGGACGACACCTTCATCCACCAAGGTAAGTACACTCGTGACATGTTGAAAAAATTTGACTTTGGTGGTGAGCTGAAGCCGCAGATGACCCCGATGGGCACATCTAGGGGTCTGGACAAGGACGAGAGCGGCGTCAAGGTCAATGAGAGAGAGTTTCGAGGGATGATCGGTTCGCTGTTGTACTTGACGGCGACCAGACCAGACATTCAGTTCGCCGTGGGACTTTGTGCGCGTTTTCAGTCTTCACCACGCGCGTCTCACCGGCAGGCTGTCAAGCGCATCTTCAGGTATCTCACTTATGCGCCCGATCTTGGTCTTTTCTATTCAGCTTCATCATCTCTCGATTTATCTGGCTTTTCGGATGCATACTTTGGTGGGTGCCGGTTGGATCGCAAGTCGACTTCCGGTACTTGCCAGTTTCTTGGTTCTTCACTTGTCTCTTGTTCTTCTCGAAAGCAATCTGGAGTTGCTCTTTCGACCACTGAGGCTGAGTACGTAGCTGCTGCTAGCTGCTGCTCATAGTTAGTTTAGATGATTTCCACTCTGCGAGATTTTGGGTTATTCTTTCCTACCAGGGTTCCATTGTTTTGCGACAGCACCAGTGCTATTAGTGTAGGGAAAAACCCGTGTCTCCATTCAAAAAACAAACACATTGATGTACGCTTTCACTTTCTGTGGGATCAATATGAGAAAGGTGTCATTGACCTTGTTCATGTTGATACCCATCATCAGTTGGCTGATATTTTCACCAAACCCCTAGATCAGTCTACCTTTGAGCGTTTACGAGGGGATTTGGGTGTTGTGTATCCTTTCTAGGATATTTTGCGTCAGTTGTTCTTTCTTCTTTACTCTTTCTTGAGTCTTTTTGTGTGTGATCATATCTTACATATTCACATATCACACTTTAGAGCTGCTTCTGTTATATGATTGAACTGCTTTACTTATTCTAGCTGGTACATGCTTTTGGATACTTGTCATTGATCATGCTTTGGTTCAGTTCACTTAATATATGTGATATCTGTCATATGCATGGCTTTTATGCTTTAAAACTTGAAAAATGATCACCATTGCTTCTAGTAACTAGAATGTGTAGGCTGAATGTTTTTGCTATCTGTTACATGCCTTGTAGCTAGTTCCTAACTTAGATGCAAACATGCAACTTGAACATCTTTCTGCTTTAAAACATGGAAATATGCTATAAAAATGATGAAAAATCAAGAAAAATGAAAATTCCATGCCTCTTTGTGCATAACTTGCCAAGATCCAGGTGGGTTTGCTTTGTCGCATTGCATTGTTCTGGACTGCGTACCATAGCACTTTGGTATGAACTAGGACAATGTAGTGTATGCCAAGATCAATGTCTTAAGCTTCTGATGGTCCAGATCTGGCCTAGGCTTGACTTGGTTGGTCAGCATAAGGTTTGACACGCAAATAACCCCTAGCATAAATGAAAAAGAGAAAAGAAAAAGCTTGAAAATTGAAATGATAACAAGTTTGCTGAAGCACTTTGATTTGGACAATGCTTATCTTGGTAGATATCAGTTAGCTTTTGCATCTCATGCTTTACCTTGCTTGTTTACTGGAAAATGTGGTGATGCTTTTGTTTGCAAAAACTGAAAAATGCGTGCTAATGACTTTCTTTAGATATCATCTGTTGCACTGATCATGCCATGTGTCTTAGACAGTATGTCTTTTGCTCTACTTGTTAGATGTTGTAATTGCAGTCAATCATATCTGAGAAGCATGCTTTCTACACTCCTCATGCACCCTAGTTGCATTCATTGCATATTTTGAGGGGGAGTTGCATTTCATGGAGAGTTTGTGTCTCTTTTGGGTGTTTGATGAGTTCACTTGTCAACAAGGGGGAGAAATCTTGGAATGTGAGTTTAAGGGGGAGTCTTTGTCCCGTTTGTCCTTACTCTTTTGATACCCTTGTTGATATTTTTGAGATCGCACTCATTTTGAGCTTTTACGTTTTGGTTAACCATAATGACCACTTCTTGCTTTTGTTCGGCGTTTGGTCATTAAGGTTAAACTTTTACCTTATTTTTCTTCTTCTTTGGTTTCTTGTGTCTTTGTTTTCGTCTTTCCACATTTGCTCGCAGGTGCTGAAGAGCTGAAAAAGAGGAGTGTTGACAATGCACTCATCAAGGGGGAGATTGAGGAGCCATGCTGAATAGCGTGGGCCTCATGGCTCCAGATGTGATGAGTCATTGTCAACGATAGTCAAAGAGAACAGAAGAAGAAAGGAGATCTGCTGTTTCATTGGGCCGCGTGTGACTCAGGTACACGAGCAGCGAGCGACTGTCGGGCTGAGAGAGCTGCGAAGTCGGGCTGGCCCAATCCGGGTACATGGGCCAGAAACATTAGAAGATCCACTGGGCTGTTGACCAGGATTGACTCAGGTACACGGGCAGTGAGTGATTGCCTAGCTGAGACAGCTGCGGAGTCGGGCCGGCCCAATCCGGGTACCTAGTGCAAAGTCGGTGGAGGCTTTGTCAGTTTCGGCGCAAAACTGACAACCGTCGATCTTGTATCCGACTGTCCAGAAGAGAAGCCGTAGTCGCTACGAAAACTTAGCTTCTGGATAAGTCATAGGTATCTCTAGGCCCACAGTCAGTCAGTCGTGTCTGTAAAAATACCTAAGGGCAGTAGAGTCTTTTCCTTTATTCCTGTGTCTGTAAAAACACCCTAAGGGGTTGGTGGAATATTCTAGACCATTGGGCAGCCTATAAATAGGGCCCCAATCCCTAGGGTTGGACTACCCTTTTGGCTGAAATCAATTCATACTCCTTTGGGTCATTTTGTCTCTTTCTCTCTCTCTTGTTTGTGCGCCGCCAGGCATTTTGCCCCTGTTTCTTATCTTGCATTTATTTCGTTCTTACTATTGCAGTGAAGCTTCTATTCTCTAATCATGCGCAGCAAAACTGCCACTTCGATATTCTCATACTTCGCTTCGAAGCATACTTCGCTCCCTGCCACTTCGAACTAGGCTAGACCAGACACACCTTCGGCATTTTTGCAACAGCCTTCGACGGTCTTTGTCACTGACCTCCGAAGTAGGCTTCGTCACTGACCTCCGAAGCAGGCTTCGACACAGCGAAGCAGGCTTCAACACAGTGGAGCAGGCTTCGCCGAGTTTCGAACAGGAGACAAATCTGAACAGTAACTTCTCATCTCACTTTATATATACTTAGATCATTTCATTGAGAAGTTTGGAATGACATGTCTAGTATACTTTGTTTATCTGCCTAGTTGCACTGTTTTGGTAGTTCTCTGTTTAACTTTAGTGGCTTCTAGGATAGATACCTTTAGACATAGGCTATCTGTTCATTTTCTGCTGCTTAGTCTTTTGAGGTGCGTTGGGTGTTGGGAACAGGCCATATATTCGAAAGAATTTTTAAAGCGCCCATTCACCCCCTCTCTGGTCGCTACTTTCGGTCCTACAATACCCTACAAGGAAGCACTTATTAGCTTTGAGAGTGAGCTTACCAGACGTCAAATATTTTACATAAGCCTCACAACCCTATATATTTAGAAAATACAACCCGAGATGCTTCCTAGTCCATATCTCATATGGTGTGCTCTCTACTGATTTAGATAGAACCCTATTTAATGTGAAAGCAATAATTTTTAGAGCGTATCCCTAGAAGGACAATGGAAGATTAGATTAACTCATCATTGGCAGGACCATGTTTAACAATGTTCATTTCCTCTGATCAAACATCCATTCCATTGAAGTGTGCTAAGTGGAGTCAGTTGTGGAGCAATTCTACAGTGCTTTAGATGATTAATAAACTCATGGCTCAATTATTCACCTCCACAATCCGATCACATAATTTTAATTGTCTTGTCTATATGATTTTGTACCTAATTCTAGAACTCCTTAAACTTTTCAAAAGATTCTGACTTATGCCTCATCAAGTAGATATAACCAAATCTACTAAAGTCATCGGTAAAAATAATGAAGTACTAAAACCACCTCTGACCATAGAAATCATTGGTCCACATACATTTGTATGTACAAGAGCCAACAATTCATTTGCTCTCTGACTTTGACCAGTGAAAGACATCTTAGTCATTTTGCTAAGTAAGCGAGAGTCACATATATCAAATGATTCGAAATGAAATAAATCTACAAGACCTTCTTTATCGAGCTTCTGCATGCGCTTCTCATTTATATGACCTAAACGACAATGCCAAATAAAAGTGAGATTCAAATCATTGAGCTGAGGCTTCTTCGTATTAATATTATAAATAGGTGTATTCTCAAGATTCAAAATATATAATCCATTCAACAATAGACAAGTACCATAGAGCATACCATTCAAAAATATTGAACAACATTTGTTCTTTATTACAAATTGTTGGACCGGAAACGGCGACCAGAGGGGGGGTGAATGGGAGCTTTTTAAAATTTCGGGCTAATAACTGGCCTTCAGTTTTAGTTCTGTCTTCTGCGGAACAGGCTTCGAACACAACCTTCGAAGGTCTGGTTCGGAGGTGCTTCGACAGCTCCGAACACAGGCTTCGCAGGAGCAAAAGTTCGAAGCCAAGAAGACTTCGCTCCACTTACAACCCTCGAAAATCTACTCTGCTAAGTCAGTGCAGGCTCCGCACACAGGGTGCTTCGAGCAGGCTTCGCACTTCACCCTTCGCAAGAGTGGACACCCTACTGGGGACTTCGACCGAGTACTTGGCAGCAGCAACTGGTGCTGGGCTTCGTACACGAAGGTCTACACGCACACAAATGGACTTCGCTACGGGCTTCGACACAAGAAGCAAAACGGGCTCCAATCAGGGCTTCGCTAGTAATCTGTGAGGTCTGGCCTCAAGTTACACAGAGCGAACGCACGCTGAAAAAACACACTTCGCCTAGACAGGCTTTGGTGCACTACAACTAGCGAGGTATGTAACGCGAGCTCAAGCAAAAAGCACAAAGAAGCAGGGCTTCGCCGCTTGAACAACGAACACAAAAATATTTGAACTCTGGATGAATACAGCGAGGTATGTGGCTACAGGAGCTCAACAGTAAATGCTCAAAGTGTTAAATGTTACCTACCGAGCCCCCATATTTATAGCCCATAGTTCACCCAAAGGAAGTGACTACTTTACCCCTAGGGTTTACAAAGGATTTGTCTCTACAGAACTAAGGGGTACAAAAGGTAGTCCACCTTTATTCTGGAGGCTTCTCTGTCAGCTTTGCAGAGGGGACAGCGTCAGCTTTTTGTAGAGCAGACAGTGTCAGCCTTTGCAGTCTTTGACCTTCTGTAGCCTCCCTTCGCACGCGAGGGTGCGGTAGCTTCGGCGAGAAGCCTTGAGCCTGGTGGCCTTCGCTTCGCCGAAGATGGCCTCCGATACAGTGACGGTTTTGAGCCGAAGCCGTCAAAGCCCTTGGGCCTTCGCACCAACACCTCCGGAGTGGACCACCACGGCTTCGCAGCTTCACCCAGCTCGAACTCCGTCAGTCCGTGTACCGAAGCCATGCAGGCCGAAGCACCTCAAGTCAACCTTGCTCCGGAGCTAGCCTCGCTCCGAAGCCTTCCTCACTCCGAAGCCCCACCTTCGGAGTACCACCCTTCGAAGTCCCTCCTTCGTCCAAGGCCTCCGCATGAAGCATTCCATGAGCCCTTCGTCACAGTGTCTCTCCCCGAGCACACTCCTTGACGAGCCTCACCCGGACCATGCCTTCGATGCGCCTCGACTTCTGAGACCTTCGTCGGGTACCTTCGAATGTCTCCCTCCGGAGCACATTTCGAATTCCTTGCCTCCGCAGAGGACTTGTTCCATCCAACTCCGAAGTCACTCCATCCGGAGTACCTTCAAAATGCCTCACCTCCGAGGACTTGTCTCGGAGCACCTTCAGCCGGAGCCACGCTCCGCACTCTCTGCCTTCACCTGGCACGCCTCGACCCGAGGACCGACCCGGACCCCCTTCGCAGCCACCGTGACGGAGCTCCCCGCTCCCCTGGTATCAAGCCTCCCGCTTGACCCTGGTTCACCCGCTGCGAACCTTGTCCGTCGCCTCCGAAGTCCCTGCGCACCACAGACAAGTAGACAAGTGTATCCAGTACTCCGGAGACCTCTCCGGGTTAGCAACCTCCGGTACACACTCCGGTGTACCGCCCAAAGTATCGAACCCTTCGGTACGAAACCAGTCATCGTGTACTGTCGGACCCCTCCGACAAGCACACTCCGCTGCAACAGCTGCAGCAACCAGCCACCGAACACACTTCGGTGAAACCACCTCCGAATCACCTTCGGAGGTACAACCTCCGAAACCCCTCCGGAGGTACCCTCCTCCGAACACCTTCGGAGGTCCAACCTCCGAACACCCTTCGGAGGTACCCTTCAAACAGAGGGTAAAAAACCTGTCAATCACTCATCACAAACACTGAAACCAACCCTTGGTTTCTCAATCTCCCCCTTGATGAGTGCATTGACAACCAAATCCATGTTCAAGAAAATTTAAAAATTTTCAGCACACAAGTGACCATAAAAACTCAGAAAAGAGCCAAATCATGTCACTTGACAGAAGAATTTTCCTCCCCCGTTCTCAAAAGAGTAAAAAGCCCCTTCGGCAATAAAAACTCCCCCTGAGTTAAATTTTCCCCCTTGTTGGCAACAAAGAATCTTCTCCCCCTTTATGTCAAATTTTCTCCCCCTTTGGAAATTATACCCCCTTGCGGCAGAGAACGAAGCAAGTCGTCTCTCCCCCTTGAGGAATTTCTCCCCCTTTGGCAATGCAAGCATCAAGGAGCATGAAAAAGATGCAAAGCTTCGAAACGAGCAGAATTGCAAAGACATATGAAGCAAAAATATGCCAACAATAACACAAATGATCATGGGCTCAGCTCAAATTAACATTCTCTAAAAACATGATGAAGCATGTGATTTGATCAATTTTGAAATAAAAGCATCACCACTTAGTCAAGGGAACTAGACAAGTAAGAGCAGGGACTGCGCAAAGCTAGTCAAATTCTACTCTAGACAGACAAGTCCAGTTCAAATGGAGCATGAAAAGCAATCTTGATAATCAAAGAATTTTGTTGTTCTTTTCTTAGTGCTAGGGGTTATTTGTTTGTCCACCTTATACTTTCCAATCAGGCCAAGCCTAGGCATGAAAGCCATTAGAAGCTTAAAGCAATGATTTTGGCATACACTACACTATTCCAGTTCAGACCACTGTGCAATGGTAAGCAGTCTAGAATAGGATAGTGCGAAAAACAAACCCACCTGGATCTTTTCACTTAAAGCATGCAAATCATGGAATTTTTGATTATAACTAAGTGTACCAATTGTTTGGCATTTTATGAATATCCATGAAGATGCAGAACAATTTTTCAAGTTGCAATTTTTAGTATCCAATGAACAGTGTCTTGCTATCAAGCAGATAAAAGATAGCTAAAGCAGTCCTGCCTAAACATGCTAGATTCAGGATTAAGTAGTGAGCACAATTTGATTTTGAAAAGAAAGCATCATGCACATGAATGTTCCAAATAAATTAAAAAGAGCTGAGCTGTCATGATGTCATGGATCATAAGCAGGCATATAAGTGCAAAAGATGTAAATGCAATTTAGCACACAATTAGTAAGGGCATATCCATCTAAAACAGCTCCCCCTCACAAAATGCCGTAAGGGTGACAAATACCAAGTTCCCCACGCAAGTAGGCAAATCGAGAAGCATCGAGGGGTTTTGTAAAAATGTCGGCAAGCTGGTGTTGGGTATCAACATATTGAAGTTCAATATCACCCTTCTCATTGTGATCTCTGAGAAAATGATACCGCACATCAATGTGTTTGGTTCTGGAATGCTGAACCGGGTTGTTTGCAATACAAATAGCGCTAGTGTTATCACAGAAAAGTGGAACACTCTTATAATCTAACCCGAAATCCCGCAAAGTGGAAACCATCCACAAAATCTGAGAGCAACAGCTAGCTGCAGCAACATATTCAGCCTCAGCCGTCGATTGTGCAACACTAGACTGTTTGCGGGAAGACCAGCAAACTAAGGATGTACCCAGAAAATGACAAGTACCAGAGGTACTCTTCCTATCAATTCTACACCCAGCAAAATCCGCATCGGAATAACCTCGAAGGCATAAAGATGAAGATGCTGAATACCATATGCCAAATTCAAGGGTGTGTTTGAGATACCTTAGAATGCGCTTTACCGCTTGGCGGTGCGAAGCTCGTGGTGAAGCCTGAAAACGAGCGCACAGACACACTGCGAAGTGTATGTCCGGCCTCGTGGCAGTCAAGTAGAGGAGGGAGCCGATCATGCTTCGGAACTCCTTCTGATCTACGGCTTCTCCATCGTCGTCAGGATCCAATGCTACAGATGTAGCCATTGGAGTGGCGAGGGGCTTCGCATCGGACATGTCGAACTTCTTGAGCAGGTCCTTGCTGTACTTCGTCTGGTGGACGAAATTACCTTGTTTGCTTTGCTTGATTTGCAAACCAAGGAAAAAGGTGAGTTCACCCATCATCGACATTTCAAATTCCCTGCTCATGGTATCTGCAAATTCGGCAACCAAAGCATGAGAAGAGCCACCAAAGATGATATCATCCACATAAATCTGAACTAGGAGGAAATCTTTGCCATGCTTGAGAGTAAACAAAGTTTTATCAACAGAGCCCATCAAATACCCTCGCTCAAGAAGAAAAGACTTAAGTCTATCATACCAAGCCCGAGGGGCCTGCTTGAGTCCATAAAGAGCCTTATGAAGTTTAAGGACTTTATGTGGATACTTGGGGTTTTCAAAACCAGGGGGTTGTTTTACATAAACATCTTCACCTATGAAGCCATTAAGAAAAGCACTTTTGACATCTATTTGATAGAGTTTGAATCCCCGGGATGACGCAAAGGCAAGCAAAATCCTAATGGCCTCAAGGCGAGCAACAGGTGCAAAAGTTTCAGTAAAATCAATCCCTTCTAGTTGAGAAAAGTCCTGAGCTACAAGTCTAGCCTTGTTTCTAACTATTGTCCCATCCTCCCCTTGTTTGTTTTTGAAAATCCATTTTGTTCCAATGAAATGAACATTTGGTGGAGGATCAACTAAAGTCCAGACTTGATTTCTCTCAAAATTTTCAAGCTCTTCATGCATGGCATTGATCCAACTAGAATCAGAAAGTGCATGACTAACATCTAAGGGCTCGAAAGAAGCAACAAAAGCAGCATTAGTGAAATGGGCATGTGAACGAGTTACCCTTTGATCAAGCTCACCAATGATCTGCTCGGGAGGGTGCATCCTTTGAACATGGTGTGGAGCCTCGCGGCGGGATGCAGTCTCCCCCTCAACTTGTGTGTTGGAGTGGTCCAAGATGACCGATGTCGAGGTTGTCGCTTCGGGACCTCGTGCTGAAGTAGTTGAAGCGGGGTCAGCTTCGGGGGTCGATGTCGAGGGTAGTAGGGGTTCATCCTCGAATTCTCCGGGATCTTCTTCTTCGAATAAGGTCTGTTCCATGTCGTGTTCATTTGCCTGTTCAAAAGCAGAACTAACAGAGGGGGTTGATTCATCAAAAGTCACATCACATGACTCGATGACAGTGTTAGTCTCCAAGTTATAAACACGATAAGAATGACCATGAGTTGTGTAACCCAAAAAGATCCCGTCAGAAGATCGCGACTCAAATTTATCCAAATTACCACGTTTTAGGATAAAGCAGCGACAGCCAAAAACTCGAAGATGAGTAACCTTGGGCTGTCTCCCAAAACGCAGCTCATAAGATGTCAAATTTAAAATTGAGCGCAAGAATATACGGTTTGAGATGTAACATGCAGTGTTCATGGCCTCAGCCCAGAATTTTCTAGGAGTCCTATGCTCATCAAGCATCGTCCTAGCCATCTCAACCAAAGTGCGCTTCTTCCTCTCAACAACACCGTTTTGTTGAGGAACCCGCGGAGCAGAGAATTGATGTTCTATGCCATGCTCCATGCAAAAGTCAACAAAGAGACTATTTTTGAACTCAGTGCCATTATCACTTCGAATGAATTTCAATGCACCAGGGAGTTCAGTAAAAAGTCTCAAAGCCAAGCTCCGAAAGTGTGAAAACACTTCATCCTTGCTGGCAAGAAAGAAGACCCAAGAGTAGCGAGAGAAATCGTCGACAATAACTAGTACATACCACTTGCCGCCTAAAGAACTAACCCGAGAAGGACCTACAGTGTCCATATGGAGAAGTTCTTCGGGTTGTTCAGTCATCACTATGGTGACTGGCGAATGCGAAACAGCAATCATTTTTCCATGTCGACAAGGAGCGCAAACTAAATTCTTCTCAAACTTGAGCTTGGGCAATCCTCGGATCAGACCTAGGGCGCTCAGACGAGCGAGCAACTCAAAGCTCATATGCCCTAGTCTCCTATGCCACTTCCAAAGCTCAGAAGTCGAATGTGCAACAAGACAATGAGAAGATCCAGACGACTCAGAAAAATCAGCTCCAAAAACTCTCCCAACTCTAAAGATCTTACACACCACAACGCCATCAGAATTTAGCACTTGCGAAGTATTGCGATGGAATCGCACTTCGAAGCCCTCATCAAGCAACTGAGATACAGACAGCAAATTGTATCCCAGGTTCTCAACCAAAGCAACATCTTTGAGAGTGAAGTTCGAGTTAATTCTTACCACACCTTTACCTTTCACTCTACTCCTTTGATTGTTTCCGAAGGTGATATGTTCCCTTTGCTTGGTTGTGGTGAGGCTGGAGAACCAAGCTGCATCTCCGGTCATGTGGCGCGAACAACCGGAGTCCATGATCCACGTGCCCTCCAAGCCTCGATCTGTCACCTACACACGATAATAATATCTCGATCGCTCAGTTCTGGGGTGAGTGAAATAATGACGAGGCATCCAACACTGAGTGACACGAGTAGTAGGTGCAGCAAAAGTAGATGGTCTACGCACATGATAATCAGAATAATGCAAAGTGAAAGGTCTACCTACATGCTGTGATCGAACAACATGTCGAGGTCTCCTACTCTGACGAGGTACAAAGCTACTCACCCGAGGTCTACCACCATATGGAACATGGTGAACACCTCGAGGAGCAAAACCTCTCCGAGAAGCACGAGGAGCCTCAAAAGCAGGACGATAGTACATCTCAGACTCATGCATACCTAAAGATGGGTAATGCATGTCCTGGTAACTCATCGCCTGAGAGCGTCGCTCATCCTTGATGCGACGAAAACAAAACCCAACCAAATGACCCGCCCGCTGACAATAGGAACAATGAAACACTCTCCTGGGGGCACTCTCATGGGTCACAGGAGCAACTCTCACAGGCTCCTTGGGTTTTCTCTGAGTGGTTTTCTTGGGAGGATTTTTCTTGGCAGGAGGAGTGGTTTTCTTTGGTGGTCGGGTAGGCTTTTTGGCTGGAGGTGTATATAACAGAGCTCTCTCTTTCTCTAGGGTAGTGGGAGAGGTAAAAACAGTTTTGGTCTTACTGTCTGAAGGTATCCTCTCAAAACCCAAACCTAGAGCTACCCCTGCTCTGTCAGCACACAACTTGGTCTTGGCCAAGAGCAAATCCATCCTACCCTTTCCATCAGTGCATTTATTAACCACGGATAGGAGGTACTCATTTTCAGACATGAGGTTTTCAGCTCGCTCTCTAACAGTGCCTAGCTAGTCCTTAAGGGTAATGCAAGTGTCACACACAGGCTGCACATCCTTAGAACTACCGGCCCTCTCCAATCTAGCCTCCAAATCATGAACATGCTTATCTCGTAAATTAATGCTTTCGCGTAATAAAGAGCAGTTCATGCAATCAATAACATCATGAGGTCTAGAATCCACCTCCAAAAGCTGCTTCTGTGCAGTCTCAAGCTCAAAAAGAGTTTGAGCATGAACAGAACGCAACTGAGCAAGCTCACTCGTGACAACAGAACAGGACTCACATTCAGCATCATCAAATTTAGACTTAAGCATGGCATATTCAGTAGAAATAGTTTCTAGCCTAAGTCTAAGGTCTTTTCTTTCTCTAGCGGCTTGCACAAGTAATCTATCCTGACCAAGAACTACTTCATTCAGCTCATCTAATTTAATCAGTAGCTGGTCAGATGATAGAGTTACCTCAGATGAGTCAAGCTCATCGCCGCTGTGATCGCTGTCGGCCATGAAGCAAAGGCCGGTGAAGTCTCGTCCCTTCTTGTCCTTCTTGTCCTCCTTCCTTGGGGTATCCTCCTCCTCAGAGCTCGACTCCTCAGTTGAGGAAGTGTCGATGTCGCTGAGAGTAGCAACAAAAGCTCTGGAAGCGGCTTTGGCTACTTTCTTAGCCATCTTGCCGCGCTTGCCCTTTACAAAAGGCTTCCTCTCCTTTTTGTGGTATTTGGGGCGCTCACTCTCATCTCTCTTCTTGAGCTTGGGGCAATTGGCCTTAATGTGAGAGGTGTCGCCACATTCAAAGCAACCACTAAAACCACTTCTCCTCTGATCCCGTCTCTCATGATGAAAGCGGGTGAACCTTCGGGCAATGAGAGCAAGCTCATCATCATCTAGAGTGTCCACCTGCTCCTTTGTGATGGAGACCAGGGAGGACAAAGCAAAACCATCTGCAAGAACACAAGTGCCAGATGTGCTTTGTTCTGCAGTGGTGCCACAGCTAGTGCAAGAAACCAATGCCAATGGCTGTGGCAAAGAGCTTCTGTGCACTGCAAGAGATGCCTTGGCAATCTTTGTGGACTTCAGCTTGCTAAAGAGTTCATCACAGGTCAAAGTGTCATAACCTGCGGACTCCTCAATGCTGGATATCTTTACTTCCCATATGCTACGGTCAAGAGCATAGAGAAGCTTGATAGCCCTATCATGATCACTGTAAGCAAGCGTCCCGTTGGACCGCAAGTTACTCACTATTGCATCAAAGCGAGAAAACATGGCATCTATGGATTCACCAGGTGCCTGCACAAACAGCTGATACTGTTGGTTGTAGGTGCTTTGGCGCCTGGCCTTAATCTGAGTAGAGCCCTCATGAAAAACAATGAGTGTTGTCCAGATTTCCCTAGCTGTCCTAAGGTGCTGCACCCTATCAAACTCACTTCTACTCAAACCAAGGAACAATATATTTCTTTTGAGGGGGAGCTGCATTTTAGGGGGAGTTTGTGTTTATGTCTCTTTAAAGTGCATTTTAGTCTCACTTGATGAGTCCAATTGTCAACAAGGGGGAGAAATTTTGGTGTTTAGAGAACATTTTTTAGCTTTATTTGGGATTTATTTCAGGGGGAGTTTCTTGTTGGTAATTCTGAGATTTCTTGTTGGTAATTCTGAGATTTGCACTTGTTTTTAAGACTTTATTTTTTGGTTAACCATAATGACCATTTTTCGTGCTTCTGTTTGGCTTTTGGTCATTAGGGTTAAACTTTTATTTTCTGTCTTCTATTTTCTTTTGTCTTTTTTTTCTTGTTTCCACATGTTTTGCAGGTTCTGGAGATGAGCTAAAAAAGGTGTTGACAATGCACTCATCAAGGGGGAGATTGAGAAACCATGTTGAAGAATGTGGTTTTGATATTCCAGATGTGATGAGTGATTGTCAACGGAAGTCAAGAGGAAGAGAGATGAAGACCTGCCGAGTCTGAGGCGCATGTGACTCAGGTACACGGGCAGTGAGCGACGGCCGGGCAGAGGAGCTGCGGAGTCGGGCTGGCCCAATCCGGGTACATGGCTAGGAGCGGCAGATGATCCACCGGTCTGTTGACTGGGTTTGACTCAGGTACACGGGCGGCGAGCGATTGCCGGGCTGAGGGAGCTGCGGGGTCGGGTCGGCCCAATCCGGGTACCCGGTGTGAAGACGGTGGACGCTTTGTCAGTTTCGGCGTAAAACTGACAATCTATCATTAATGCGTTTTTAGGATATTAATATTTAGTTTCTAAGTTTAGAATATTTTTATTTAAGTCAGGTAATTTTTCTAAGAATATTTTAGTAATTTTCGGAATTTATTTTAGAGTTAGTTTATTTTACCCGAGGGTAAAGTAGTCTTTTCATGTATTAGGATTTGCCTATAAATAGGCCCCTATCCCCTTGGGGATAGATGACTGTTTTTCTATCAAGATCAATCTATAGTCCACATTTTATTCATCCTCCTCTGTTTTCCGGGGCTACCGTGATTGGCCAGTATTCATTTTCATCTGCAATCTGTAGCGGCGTGCAGTACGTGCTTGGCCCCACGGCGAGGTTACTCTCTTCACGGTGCGTGGCTGCCTTTGACTCACGGCGAGCGGCGTGGCAGCAGCAAAAAGACCGCACGGCGTCCAGGGTTCATTGCGTGGAAGAGGAGACAAATTTCTGGCTACACAGCACGGCATGCAATTGGCGTGGGACCCACGACATTTAGCTTTTGGTTGTGCAGCAGTGTTCTAGTGCATCTTCGTGCATAGGCTGTCAACAGCTAGCTAGCTTCTATTGTGGCTATTTTCGTTGCATAGCTGGTGGCTAGCAGCACGCACGGCGGCCAAGTGCTCTCGGCTGCAACAATTCCTCACGGCTGCACACGGAGGTGGTACAACGTGTTCTCGGCTTTTCGTTGCTGCGGCGATTGGCGGAGCTGCGATAGGATCGCTGTGCACGCGGCGAAGTCGACGAGAAAGGTTAGTTGTTATCAATCCCCTATTTTTCAGCAGGTTTAATTAAACTAATTTTTTATCTGTTTTCTAATTAGTTGCAGATCTATTTAGAAAATTCAGGATTAATTTTTATTTAAATATTTTTGATCTGCTCACAATATATATATATATATAGTCAATAATTTTACTATTCTAGATTCACATGAAATATTTTATGTTTATTTCTGAATTAATTTCTGGATGACCCATATTTTATTCATTTGATTAGTATCGTATTTTTAGACTGCATTTCGAATTATCATAGATTGATTTAGGGATTCTCCTTCTTTGTTAAATATTTCTAGTATCCTTTTTATTCACTACAGTTATTTTATTTGGTCTAGTTTATTTTTATATATCATTTTATTTAGGACACTAATCATTTTTGGGGTTAGACTACTTTAATTCCTGAGATTTGCTTTGCAAATATTATTTGTCTGGTTAAGTTCATTTGGGTTTGGGGGTTAAATTATAATTTAGCAAGAAATTTTTAGGCGCCCATTCACCCCCCCTCTGGTCGCTACTTTCGGTCCTACAAGTGGTATCAGAGCAAGGTTAGGTTTTTCTAATATCTTAACCGATTCAAAACCTAGGTAGTGACCATGACATCTTCTGGTAAAATCCCGTCCCTAGAAGCTTTTGGCTACACTTATTGGAAGACTCGCATGCGAGCATACCTTATGAGTCAGAGCTCAGACATATGGGAGATTTGTGTTCATCCTAATTTCACCATAACGACTATTGCTGCGGATACTGCTGAAAATGTAATTACCCAGCATCAAAATAATAGTAAGGCGGTGAATATTTTATTTTCTGGTCTAGGTCCTAGTGAGTTTGAGCGTGTTAGTCATCTCACCACTGCTCGAGAGATCTGGGCTACCCTCCAGGCACACCATGAGGGGACAGCTCAGGTCAAGGCTAGGCTCTACCAGACCTACCGGCGTGAGTATGAAAATTTCTCACAGAAGCCGGGTGAGACTGTTGAGGCTTTGTTTGGTCGTTTTCAATCAATCATTAACAAGCTTCGTGTTAACAAGGCCGAGGGTGATCAGCTGGTCTCGGATCATGAACAGGCGCTTAAGGTACTCCATACCTTGGACCCTAAGATCTGGGAGATCAAGGTCTCTTCTATTGTTGAGAGCACATCATACGATACCTTGACCATCGCAGAGCTTTTTAGTAAGCTCAAGGCCTCAGAGGTCGATATCCAGTTGAGATCAAATCTCACTGGTTCTGGATCAAAGACTCTAGCGCTTGCGACACCATCTGCTGATCCTAATGCCATGAGTTGTACTGCCTTTTCCTTGATGTATATCTCCGAGGAACAACTTGATACTCTAGGAGATGATGATCTGTGCTTGTTTAACAACCGGGTGCGACGTGTCTATGATAAGAGAATGTTTAAGAGACACGGTACAAAATCCGGGTGATTTGAGTGTGGTGACCCAGGTCATTTCATTGCCGACTGCCCCAAGCAGAAGAATTACAAGAAGGGAACTGGCGGCAACTCCTACAACTCCGGCAAGTACGACAACTCCACGAAGGGCAAGCCCAAGACTAGATTCTTTCGAAAGGCTCTGAAGGACTACAGGCATGAGAACAAGAAGAGAGACAAGACCTTCTTCACCGAGATGGAGAAAAGATACTCCAAGAGATCCTCGTCTTCCTCCTCATCTTCAAGTTCAAGTGATGAAGAGATCGTGATCAGGAAAGGGAAGGACAGGGACAATCTGGCGGGCCTCTGTTTCACGGGCTTCGGGGACAAGCCAAAGAGCCGCTCACGTCATAGCCGAAGATCCCACAAGAGCTTCTGCTCAATGGCTCTTGGGGAGAAGAAAGAAAAGGACTCCTTCGACGACTCCGACGACGACGACGATGAGAAGGTTTCATCCTATGAACAAGAAGTTGTTAATTTATTAGAACAGAACAGTCAGGAGTTGAAGTATCGGGAGAAACTGCTTAGAGGGGCTAAGAAGAGGATAGATGAACTTGAGAGTGAGCTAGCCACGGCGAATGACAAGATTGAGAGTTTGTCTTCTTCACCTTGCTTGGGTGATAGTGGTGAGTGCCTTAACTGTGAGGTGCTGTTGTGTGACCTGACGACTCTTAAGTCCAGGTACACAGAGAGAGTAGATGAGAGAGACGCTTTGGCCACTGAGCTTGAAAGCGCTCAGCTGGAGCTGAAAGATGCTCAAGTCACTGTCGTCATGCCCTGTGCCGATTGTCCATCTCATCTAGCTAGTTTAGCTGAGCTGAAAGCCAAGGGCGATGAGCATTTGGGTGATTTGGAGAGAGTGAGAGCTGATCTGGCGCAGACTAGACTAGAGCTTGAGACACTGTCAGTTCCACCCACTGTCTGTGAGAACTGCTTGTCTTTTAGATTGGAGTTGATTAAGCTAAAAGCCGAAAAGTCTGTCCAGGTTGATAAAGAGTGTGAGATCTGCTTGTCTCAGGTGGGGGTGTTAGCTACTTTGAGAGAGGAGCTAGCTGATGTTCCGAACGAGAACTTTTACCTCCGTCAGATTCTGAGTTGGATTAGTGCTAGAGAGCCACAGCTCAGCATGATGATTCAGCAGTTCAAGAGACCGGATGGGTTTGGGGTAGGTTACACCTATACCAAGGCTGATTTTGAGAGTGCTATTAGCCGAGCAGTGGAGTGGAGTAAGATGACTCCCGAACAGAGATATCCCAAGACTCACTCTACTGAGTCCTTTAAGGATAGTCAGCCAAAGGATGGAGTGATCCAAGAACAACCGAAAGCTCCACCTAAGAAGCAGATCTGGGTCCCAAAGCCTAAAACTCTCCACACTTCTCTTGATTCCTTACCTGGACCTTCTCATACCAAGGATGCTACACCCAACATCACCAAGCCTAAGAACCCTAAGCCACAACAATATCCCAAGAAGCCTACCTATCACTGTGAGTTTTGTCAGAGAGATGGGCATCTTGAGGAGTTTTGCTTCAGGAAGAAGCGGGTTGAGCGAGCAGAGAGAGCTCGAGGTGGGCAGGAGCAGTTCTACCAGCAGGGTGGTAGACAGAGAGTTCCTCGACGTAGAGAGAGGCTAGAGGCCAGGCCACGTCGTGTAGGTGGTGGTAGAGGAGACGGTTTTCATGACCGTGCTCCGGAGGGTGGTTTCCGTTCCGGCAGAGTTCCAGATCGTTATGGATACGGTTTTGGACCTCGTGACCGTGATTTTAGGCAGAACAAAGGACCGCGCTTTGATTCTCGTTTCGGTCCAGACTCATATGAATCCTTTTGTTTTCCAACATACGCGCAGATGGCTCAACACTGGTTCAACACGGTTACTAAACCTGGCATTGGACCGTTTGGTCCCACTCATGATTATTGATCGTGTTTTGGGAGCTATGTATCTTTTTAGGATATTTTGAGTCACCTTTTCATTGGTATCAGTTTTTCCTTCTTCTTTATTTTTATTGAGTCTTTTTGTGTGTGCGTTCATATCATGCATAATCATCAATCACATTTTGAGCTTGCTTCTATTATATGATTAATCTGCTTTACTTTTTCTAGCTAGTATATGCTTTTGATTACTTGTCGATGATCATATTTTGTTTCAGTTCACATGATATATCTGATATTTGTCATATGCATTGCTTTTGTGTTTTAAAATTGAAAAATGATCACCATTGCTTCTGGTAACTAGCATGTGTAGGCTGAATGTTTTCGTTATCTTTTACATGCCTGATAGCTAGATCCTTACTTAGATGCAGATATGCAACTTGGACATTTATATGCTTTAAATATGAAAATGTGCTATAAAAATGATAAAAATTCAGAAAAATGAGAAATTTATGCATTTTTATGATTATCAGAAAAGATCCAGGTGGGTTTGCTTTTGTCGCATTGCATTGTTCTGGACTGCTTACCATAGCACTTTGGTATGAACTAGGACGGTGTAATGTATGCCAAGACCACTGTCTTAAGCTTCTGATGGTCCAGTTCTGGCCTAGGCTTGACTTGGTCGGTTAGCATAAGGTTTGACATGCAAATAACCCCTGGCAGAAATGAAAAAGAAATAATCTGAAAAATTTAAAAAGATGACAAGTTTGCTGAAGCACTTTGTTTTTGGATAATGCTTATCTTGGTAGATATCAGTTAGCTTTTGCATATCATGCTTTACTTTGCTTGTTAACTAGAAAATGTGGTGATGCTTTTGTTTTGCAAAAATCGAAAAATGCGTGCTAATGACTTTCTTAAGATATCATCTATTGCACTGATCATGTCATGTATCTTAGACAGTATATCTTTTGCTATACCTGTTAGACGTTGTAATAGCAGTCAATCATATCTAAGAAGCATGCTTTTCACACTCCACCTGCACCCCATCTGCATTCATAGCATATTTTGAGGGGGAGCTGCATTTTAGGGGGAGTTTGTGTTTATGTCTCTTTAAAGTGCATTTTAGTCTCACTTGATGAGTCCAATTGTCAACAAGGGGGAGAAATTTTGGTGTTTAGAGAACATTTTTTAGCTTTATTTGGGATTTATTTCAGGGGGAGTTTCTTGTTGGTAATTCTGAGATTTCTTGTTGGTAATTCTGAGATTTGCACTTGTTTTTAAGACTTTATTTTTTGGTTAACCATAATGACCATTTTTCGTGCTTCTGTTTGGCTTTTGGTCATTAGGGTTAAACTTTTATTTTCTGTCTTCTATTTTCTTTTGTCTTTTTTTTCTTGTTTCCACATGTTTTGCAGGTTCTGGAGATGAGCTAAAAAAGGTGTTGACAATGCACTCATCAAGGGGGAGATTGAGAAACCATGTTGAAGAATGTGGTTTTGATATTCCAGATGTGATGAGTGATTGTCAACGGAAGTCAAGAGGAAGAGAGATGAAGACCTGCCGAGTCTGAGGCGCATGTGACTCAGGTACACGGGCAGTGAGCGACGGCCGGGCAGAGGAGCTGCGGAGTCGGGCTGGCCCAATCCGGGTACATGGCTAGGAGCGGCAGATGATCCACCGGTCTGTTGACTGGGTTTGACTCAGGTACACGGGCGGCGAGCGATTGCCGGGCTGAGGGAGCTGCGGGGTCGGGTCGGCCCAATCCGGGTACCCGGTGTGAAGACGGTGGACGCTTTGTCAGTTTCGGCGTAAAACTGACAATCTATCATTAATGCGTTTTTAGGATATTAATATTTAGTTTCTAAGTTTAGAATATTTTTATTTAAGTCAGGTAATTTTTCTAAGAATATTTTAGTAATTTTCGGAATTTATTTTAGAGTTAGTTTATTTTACCCGAGGGTAAAGTAGTCTTTTCATGTATTAGGATTTGCCTATAAATAGGCCCCTATCCCCTTGGGGATAGATGACTGTTTTTCTATCAAGATCAATCTATAGTCCACATTTTATTCATCCTCCTCTGTTTTCCGGGGCTACCGTGATTGGCCAGTATTCATTTTCATCTGCAATCTGTAGCGGCGTGCAGTACGTGCTTGGCCCCACGGCGAGGTTACTCTCTTCACGGTGCGTGGCTGCCTTTGACTCACGGCGAGCGGCGTGGCAGCAGCAAAAAGACCGCACGGCGTCCAGGGTTCATTGCGTGGAAGAGGAGACAAATTTCTGGCTACACAGCACGGCATGCAATTGGCGTGGGACCCACGACATTTAGCTTTTGGTTGTGCAGCAGTGTTCTAGTGCATCTTCGTGCATAGGCTGTCAACAGCTAGCTAGCTTCTATTGTGGCTATTTTCGTTGCATAGCTGGTGGCTAGCAGCACGCACGGCGGCCAAGTGCTCTCGGCTGCAACAATTCCTCACGGCTGCACACGGAGGTGGTACAACGTGTTCTCGGCTTTTCGTTGCTGCGGCGATTGGCGGAGCTGCGATAGGATCGCTGTGCACGCGGCGAAGTCGACGAGAAAGGTTAGTTGTTATCAATCCCCTATTTTTCAGCAGGTTTAATTAAACTAATTTTTTATCTGTTTTCTAATTAGTTGCAGATCTATTTAGAAAATTCAGGATTAATTTTTATTTAAATATTTTTGATCTGCTCACAATATATATATATATAGTCAATAATTTTACTATTCTAGATTCACATGAAATATTTTATGTTTATTTCTGAATTAATTTCTGGATGACCCATATTTTATTCATTTGATTAGTATCGTATTTTTAGACTGCATTTCGAATTATCATAGATTGATTTAGGGATTCTCCTTCGTTGTTAAATATTTCTAGTATCCTTTTTATTCACTACAGTTATTTTATTTGGTCTAGTTTATTTTTATATATCATTTTATTTAGGACACTAATCATTTTTGGGGTTAGACTACTTTAATTCCTGAGATTTGCTTTGCAAATATTATTTGTCTGGTTAAGTTCATTTGGGTTTTGGGGTTAAATTATAATTTAGCAAGAAATTTTTAGGCGCCCATTCACCCCCCCCTCTGGTCGCTACTTTCGGTCCTACACAGGGCTTCACCGCTTGAACAAGGAACACAAAAATATTTGAACTCTGGATGAATACAGCGAGGTATGTGGCTACAGGAGCTCAATAGTAAATGCTCAAAGTGTTAAATGTTACCTACCGAGCCCCCATATTTATAGCCCACAGTTCACCCAAAGGAAGTGACTACTTTACCCCTAGGGTTTACAAAGGATTTGTCTCTACAGAACTAAGGGGTACAAAAGGTAGTCCACCTTTATTCTGGAGGCTTCTCTGTCAGCTTTGCAGAGGGGACAGCGTCAGCTTTTTGTAGAGCAGACAGTGTCAGCCTTTGCAGTCTTTGACCTTCTGCAGCCTCCCTTCGCACGCGAGGGTGCGGTAGCTTCGGCGAGAAGCCTTGAGCCTGGTGGCCTTCGCTTCGCCGAAGATGGCCTCCGATACAGTGACGGTTTTGAGCCGAAGCCGTCAAAGCCCTTGGGCCTTCGCACCAACACCTCCGGAGTGGACCACCACGGCTTCGCAGCTTCACCCATCTCAAACTCCGTCAGTCCGTGTACCGAAGCCATGCAGGCCGAAGCACCTCAAGTCAACCTTGCTCCGGAGCTAGCCTCGCTCCGAAGCCTTCCTCACTCCGAAGCCCCACCTTCGGAGTACCACCCTTCGAAGTCCCTCCTTCGTCCAAGGCCTCCGCATGAAGCATTCCATGAGCCCTTCGTCGCAGTGTCTCTCCCCGAGCACACTCCTCGACGAGCCTCACCCGGACCATGCCTTCGATGCGCCTCAACTTCTGAGACCTTCGTCGGGTACCTTCGAATGTCTCCCTCCAGAGCACACTTCGAATTCCTTGCCTCCGCAGAGGACTTGTTCCATCCAACTCCGAAGTCACTCCATCCGGAGTACCTTCGAAGTGCCTCACCTCCGAGGACTTGTCTCGGAGCACCTTCAGCCGGAGCCACGCTCCGCACTCTCTGCCTTCACCTGGCACGCCTCGACCCGAGGACCGACCCGGACCCCCTTCGCAGCCACCGTGACGGAGCTCCCCGCTCCCCTAGCATCAAGCCTCCCGCTTGACCCTGGTTCACCCGCTGCGAACCTTGTCCGTCGCCTCCGAAGTCCCTGCGCACCACAGACAAGTAGACAAGTGTATCCAGTACTCCGGAGACCTCTTCGGGTTAGCAACCTCCGGTACACACTCCGGTGTACCGCCCAAAGTACCGAACCCTTCGGTACGAAACCAGTCATCGTGTACTGTCGGACCCCTCCGACAAGCACACTCCGCTGCAACAGCTGCTGCAACCAGCCACCGAACACACTTCGGTGAAACCACCTCCGAATCACCTTCGGAGGTACAACCTCCGAAACCCCACCGGAGGTACCCTCCTCCGAACACCTTCGGAGGTCCAACCTCCGAACACCCTTCGGAGGTACCCTTCGAACAGAGGGTAAAAAACCTGTCAATCACTCATCACAAACACTGAAACCAACCCTTGGTTTCTCACAAATTCATAACCATCACTACTACAAATCGCTACTGTAGTGGCGTTGGAGTTTTCCATTGTAGTGGCGGGCCATTAGATGTCCGCCAGTAGAGTTGATGGTGCTGACGGCAGCACCAGCGCCCACCACTACTATTGGTAAAGTAGTGGCGGTCGGTGATGACGTCATCCCGGACCGCCACTATTTTACCAATAGTAGTGGCGGGCGCTGGTGCTGCCCGCTGCTGCTACGCTGTCCGCCACTAAAGTATTTATAACATCACTTACGACCGTCACTACTATTCTCGCTATAAATGCGCACCTTCTTCCTCCTCGAGCTCTACCGGAGTTCACATTTAATTTTTTCCGTACAATGGCGACAAAAATCTAGATAAAGAGGGGGAGGCTTTGTTTTCATTTCTTTTGAAGGATTTCATTCTAGGAGGTAAATCCATGCCGAATCTCACATTTATTTTGTATTTAATCATGTATATAATGAGTTATTAGCGTTTTACTAATTTAGGGTTTGTGAATATAAATTTTCAAATAATCTTCCATTTATAGTGTTTCTTTCTCCCAAATAAACAAATATGACCCTCCACACAATTATTCATCACTTGTATAAATTTTTACGTTGTTTTAATCTTTTTTAATTTGATTTATGATTATAGATTTAGATTTATGTTGTTTGGAGAGAGAAACCAATGTACGTAGTTAATTTATTTAATAATTGTTTTCTACTTAATACATAGTTGTTGAATTAAAGCTTTTTTAATTAATGTTGTTATGAGCGATAATAATTCAATATATTTTCAATTTGTAAATTACTAAAATTAACAATAATGAATTTATTATTTTTTTCAAATATTATATGTTTTAGATGGAGCACAGGTCCTAGATGTACTCGTCCAACGGCATAGATGTGGTGGCATATTTTAACAGAGTAATTGAATTGACTGAAGCTGCCGCACAATATGCTTCCCGTCAGAGTGAAGCGGCAATATATTGTCCTTGTAAAGTTTGTAAAAACGAAGCGTTGTATTCGTGTTTAGATCGTGAAACCATACGATTTCACTTGTTGAAAAATGGTTTCGTGAAGAACTATTATATATGGATGAAACACGGTGAGATGGGCCGAAACCCTCCTGAAGATTCTGATGTGCCGCAAGATGCTCATCAACATAGAAGGGGTTGTGATCATACATCCGACATAACACATGATGTTGATCAACATGATGATGATGACACCTTTGATGTGGAGGAACTGATGCGAAATGTTGCGCCTGAGGTGCTGTTGCAGAGAACTACAACCAAAAGATATGATAACTTTGAAGCACTTGACAAAGCATCAAAAAACCTTCTTTACGAGGAACGCCACAGATGCGATAAGCAGTATACTGTGTTGTACACAATTCTTGAGCTTATGAAACTGAAGGCCAACAATGGATGGTCTAACACTAGTTTTTCAGATCTTTTACAACTCCTAAAAAAGGTTTTGCCGAAACCCAATGGTCTACCATCTAATACGTACCAAGCAAAGAAGATGATTGGTCCATTGACTTTGGGCGTTCAGAAGATTCATGCATGCCCAAACCACTATATCCTATATCGAAAAGAGTATGGATTGTTAGAGAGATGTCCGCAGTGCAACGCAAGTCGATACAAACGTCCAAATGATAGTGTGGAGGACTACGATGACCACCAGAAGAAGAATAAGAGGTTGCAGAAGAGGAAGAAAAATGTTATTATAGACCATCATGGATATAAGACGGAGAGGAAAGTTCCAGCCTTAGTAATGTGGTACCTACCAGTGATTGATCGCTTGAAACATATGTTCTCTAATCCCAGAGATGCTGAACTATTAATCTGGCATTTCACTGGGCGAAAGAAGGACGGAAAACTTCGACACCTTGCGGATTCTAGGTAGTGGAAATCATTTGACCTGGCCCATCCAGATTTCTCGGACTATCCCAGAAATATCAGGATGGGACTTAGCACAGATGGAATGAATCCCTTCAGTGAGATGAGGAACCCACACAGTACATGGCCGGTCTTTCTATGCTTGTTCAACATTCCATCATGGTTGTGTCATAAAAGAAAATACCTTATGCTCACTACTCTAATTTCCGGTCCAAAACAACCTGGATTTGACATTGGTATCTTTCTAGAACCTTTGATGGAGGATATGAAACATCTATGTGAACATGGTGTCTGTGTGTGGGATGAGCACAAGAAAGAGCACTTCAATCTAAGAGGACATGTTAAAGGAAATACAACATGTGTAGTGTGTGTGGACCAGACAGAATCTATGCATCTTCCATCATTCGTTAAGACGATATATATGCGACACCACAGATTTTTACCAAAAAACCACAAATATCGAAGAAATAGGAACCATTTTGACGGTTTTAAATTTATTAATGGTTTTATGATGGTTTTAAATTTATTGGATAATAACTAATAATAGAGTCAAAAACATGAATATGGTTTTTTTATAAATTTAGGTTAATTATTTCATGTCTTGTAGTTCAAATTGAACTTATTT
Organism: Zizania palustris; assembly: GCA_019279435.1. NCBI lineage: Eukaryota > Viridiplantae > Streptophyta > Magnoliopsida > Poales > Poaceae > Zizania > Zizania palustris. Next base: position 51,073,481 of record JAAALK010000290.1, on the reverse strand, counting down.
TGACTTTGATCATAAAAAAACACTTAATGAAATAAAAACAGTAAACAGAGGCAGAAAAATACCAATTTTTGCAATTAGAATAGTTGTGTTGTTTTTTTATTGTACAAAAAGTTTCAAGTTCAAAGAAAGAATCAACTATATATTTTGCTTTCAAACCTCAGTCATTTCATCTCTAAACCCTAATTCATCCCCGGAGAATCTTAGGTTTCTTAATGAAATAAAAAAAGTAAAGTGAAGCAGAAAAATGCCATTTTTTTTAAATTTGATAAGTTATGATGTATTTTTATTGTTAAAAAAAATCAAGTTCAAACTAGAATTTAAACATCAATAAAAAAGTGATGAAAATTAGAACAGAAATGAAAAAAAATTTTGGATGCCAGCAGCAAGGTTCAAACCTCAAACCGCCTGCCGGCAGCAAGGTTCGAACCTCGAACCGCATGGCACCAAAGCAACCCCCGCACCACTGTGCTACAAAGTGTTTCTCAAAATATAAGCACAATGTATATTAGATAATCCCTACCTCTATTAGTAGTGGCGGTTGGGTGTAATCAGTGGCAGGCATGCTGACGTCACCAGCCCGCCACTGCTATTCCTTTTAGTAGTGGCGGTCGGTGACGTCAGTGGCCCGCCACTACTAAGTCGAGCACGAGCGGCGGGTGGATTAGTAGTGGCGGGCTGGTGACGTCATCGCCTGCCACTACTAAGAGAAAATAGCAGTGGCAGGCAGGATGACATCAGCATGCCCACCACTGCTAATCCGCCTATATAAATTTTTCGCTCCCGCCGTCTAAAAAATACTTTTCATTTCTAAACCCTAAACTCCTCCCACCCGTTGTTGCCACTCCTGGAGCCTGCACCGCCACCCTCGGAGCCCGTCGCTGTTGTCCCCGAAGCCCGTCGTCGCCGTCTCAGAGCCGTTGGTGTCCCCGGACCCCTCGCCGCTTCCTCGGAGCCATCACAGTCGTCCCCTAAGCCCGTCACCGGAGCCCGCGTCGGTATCCCCGGACCCCTCGCTGCCGCCTCAGAGTCGTCGCCGCCGTCCCCGTACCCGAGCGCACGCCACCGTCCCCATCCCGAAGCCCGCGCTGCCGTCCCCATCCCAGAGCCCATCGCCATCGTCGCCGAACTCCGCCGCCGCCGTCGCCCCGAACTCCGCCTGTCACCGGAGCCCACGTCACTGTCCCCAGACCCCGCGCCGCCATCTTGGAGCCGTCACCGCTGTCCCCGTCCCTGAGCGCACGCTACCGTCCCCGTTCAGGTTGCTAAAAATTTCCCCTTTTCAATCCTTTTTAGTATAGGAAAGAAAAAGAAAGAAAAGATGTATCTACAGTGAAATTAATGCTATTGTTCAGGTTTTATTTAAATCTACAATGAATTATTGAAATCTGTTTTCAGGTTTAAATACTATTGTTTAGATTAGATATATCCTCTGAATTTTCTTGTCAGTTTCAGTTCCAATTTTCTCTGAAATTAATGCCCTGATTCAGAAATTCAATTTCAGTTTGAGGTTATTGATTTAGGTTTTCCTTGAATTCATTGCAAGGTGTTTAGATGATTAAGTTTGTTTAAATTCTGAGTTCTTGATCAGAAAGAAAGATTAAATAGCAAGTTTGTGATATAGTCTTTAATTTGACTCATTGGAGCTAAATCTGTGATTTCAGTTGTATCAAGTAGAAGTTTAAAACTCCAGGTTGTTTTGTGTTGATAGTTTAAAATTTGAATCTGAAAAGTTTGGAGAAGTGTTGGGTGTTTTGAAAAGGCCATCTAATTCAAAAGAATTTTGTCGAGGTGCCTATTCACCCCCTCTAGTTCTTGAGTGTTCTTATGTTCTTGAGTGTATTCTTGAGAGAGGTAGGCCAACACAAGCTAAGTTAGGTTTCTAGGGTTTATTGTCCTTAGAGCATCTCCATTGTATTTGCTAAATATGAATTGCTATTCAAATGGAGCTATATTTAATCCATTTATATACAATGGAGATGCTCTTACATTTGTTGATAGTTATCATTTGTAGAACCACTATATACTACTTTGTTACACCTGTCTTGGCATTGATTAATGGAAATGTACCATTCACCCAATATATATTAGACTAATTTTGGGTGAAGTCTTCTATATCTAAGTTATGCCATGAGAAATATTGCATACCACATTACCACTTTTTTAGAACAATTTTTAGAGGCCTATAATGCAAATTGTAGTTGAGTTATCTCATGTATGTCATAAAGCCATGGGACACGTCCATTCCCATCAACAACTTTTTCTTTCTCGTGTTGCTGACAGGGAATGGATGTGCTCATGGTTCCATGGCAGCTATGAACATATTTGAAAAACAACACAAAATATGTCGAGGCCTCAACAACTCTAGAGAGAGAGAACAACACAATCTCCTAACTTGAGGATTAATATAGTAGCTTCAGAAGTAATAGCTGACTACTGTAGCCAAGAAGAGTTTTCATACATTTCCCACCTTTGACACTATGATCAGTTTACTACTGCTATTACTTCTGAGGCTACTATACTAATCCTCAAGTTCATCTGGCTGAAGACCAACATTAGATTCTGCAATTCCTTTTAGAGGCCTATGATGCAAATTGTTATTGAGTTATCTCATGTATGTCATCAAGCCATGTGACACATCCATTCCCTTCAACAACTTCTTCTTTCTTGTGCTGCTGGCAGGGAATGGATGTGCTCATCGTTCCATGGCAGCCATGAACATATTTGAAAAACGACACAAAATATGCTGATGCCTCAACAACACTAGAGAGAGAGAACAACACAATCTCCTAACTTAAGGATTAATATAGTAGCTTTAGAAGTAATAGTTGTCAACAAAATTCTGATACATTAGCCTCTTAACTATGAATAGTTCATCTATGGCGGAAGAAGGACGTCCCGTCGAGGATCTCATCTACGAGTCTCCCTAAAAAACAAATAAAGAGGGTTCATCTGAAGGATCCTCCGACAGCGAATCTTCATACCACTCTCCGGAGAATGAACATCCAATGGAACCTATGAAAAAGAGAACGAGAGAAGACACCGATGAGGATTACATTCCTGAAGCTCAAGCAGAGGTAATTATTGCGTTAGTAACAAGTAAGAGCAGCTTCTAACCGAGGATTATTCCTGAAGCTGATATTGTCTATCGTTGTAGGATCGTCCAAAGCGAGGAAGCAAGCGTTGATTATTCCAAGTCGAGAAAAGAACAACTATTGTCCCAGCCGTTGAGTCATCTAAGCCAACAGATGTTGAGCCCACTGCCACTACATCCTCTGTAAATGCGAAGAGGAGAGGGAAGCGGGAGAAGAACAAGCTGTATATAGCTATCTATGAGGTTGAAGAAGTGCATGTTGATGGGGCTCCAAAGAAGCCGAAAGAAATCACAGCTAAGTGGCGTAACAACTGTGGATGTTTCGCTAGGGAGCGGTGTAAGATAGTTTGGAAAAACTAGAAGAGTGTCCCTGAAGCTACAAAGAATGAATTGTGGCAGCATATAAAATCACATTATAAATTCCCGGAAGATCGCTTAGAAGACGCTAAAGCTGCCACATTGAAGACTATTGGGAAGTCTCTCCGTACATTTAGGACTAAACTAAACACACAATACCTTCAGAAAGGAGAGTCGCTGCCCAACGACTACGGCTTTATAACGCCAAATGAGTGGAACGAATTCAAATTGCAGCATTGCTCGGAAGAAGCCAAACAAGAGAGCATCATGTTCAAAGAACTTAATAAGAAAAATAAGTTCCCACATAAACTTGGGCCAGGTGGATATAAGGCCAAGGAGGATGAGTGGAGTAGAAAGGAGGAGGAGGACCATGTGGCTGGGTTACCTGAACAGTTTTCAGGTGCTGATCAGCGCACTAAGAGATGACTCCTAGGTCGAGCTAAAAAAACACCCGAGAGCCAATATATGCTCTCCGACTCAGGGACTAGTGTAGTATTTCAGAAAGCACTGGAAATCGCTGAGTTGGAGAAGGCTGGAAAGTTCAAGCCCGATGGATGTAATGACCAGCTTACATCTGCTCTCGGAAACGTGGAACATCGAGGGTGCACCCGAGGTGTCTCTTCTATAGCACCCTGGAAAAATACTTTCAAGAAACAAGAGGGTGCTACATACAAGAAGCGTCAAGCATGCACAGACGATGCCGCAGAGCGTCATGCAGAGTGGGAGCGACACTTTTTTGAATTTATTAATGAGAATCCCAACATAATGTAGGCTACAGCGGGACAGATAATTGTGCCAGAGGTACGACTTGACGTACCAAGCAGTGTTGGCTCAGTACAAGAAAAATTTCCTGTAAATTATATTAAAGAGGACACACCATGCAACCTGCATGTACCGATAGGGCGCAAAGGACATTCCCAAGAGGCTGCACGAGGCATTGCTATGCCTAGGGATTTATTTCACAATTGGCCTATTCCTGCTGAGTATACCAAGGTTCAGGTCAATGAGATCATCAACGACAGATTTATTAATGACCCCTTGGATCTTCCAATGCCTGATGAGGGGATTGAGACAATCAGAGATGCACTGAATAACTTTGTCCTATGGACGAGCCGAGATATCAAATTACTGCAGACAAGTTCTCAGAGTAAATCACCTATTGTCTCATCATAATCCCCCACATATCTTTCATCTCAGGATGTGAAAAATATAGGATCTTTATCACCTGTTGATGAGCGTGAGATAGAGGAAGAGGCAGAGAAAGAGCCAGTGCCCGATAAAGTGGCAGAAGTGACAGAACCGAAAGTGGCCGAGCCTGATCAAGTGAAAGATTCAGTTTCGACCGAGCCAAATCAAATGTCAATGCCAGTTCCGGCCGAGCCTGAAGTGACAGAGCCAGTGCCAGTGCTTGAGCCTACTGAGCCCAACACAAAAGTGCTAGAGCCTGATCAAATGCCAGTGCCGGATGCATGCCCAAAGCCAGCAATCCACAAGACAATTGTTCAAGCTGGGCAGTGTTCTGCGCCGAAATCTGAGATGCTTAAATTTTTAACTACTGTGGGGCAAACACGTTCTACGCCCGAAGCGGCTCCCATAAAGGCTCCAGTACAAAAGCAGGCGGGCTCACTTTCTGTTGATAAATGGACCTACGGAGACGAGGATTATATCGAATACGAACTAGGCAAACCATTATTACCCCAACGAGTACTTAAGAGTATGTGTTGGCGGATGAGAACATTTCATGATTGGTACCTCAAAGCGTCTTCGTTAGGAGTTACACAAATAGAACTGAAGGTTCCAAAAGAAATATTCAACTTCCTAGAGTTTACTCTTGCATTATTTTTCGACGACTTCCATCAGATGTTCTGTCTGCAGTGAACCGACATCACAAGCATGATGCTCTGGTGCATGTAAGTACTTTTTACTTTGTCAATACAAAGCAAAAATCAATCATGTCTTATATTGATGATTGTTTCATAACATATGCAGTTTGAATTCATGTTGTGACGCGTCTAATAAATATGGGTACTTGAACCCGACACTAAACCGGAACGATGACAAGTACTGGACCGCGGGTCAAAAAAAATTTCAAAGGAAGATGTTCAATAAAGACCAAGACACACTTAAGAAGAGTAAAAGGAATTGTGCCGTGTTGTACATTGCGCGGTGCATTTTTCAATGGAAGGATAGAGAAATGATAAGTGGGGCATATAACTTTAAGTATGTATACCCACTATATCCACTTAATCACGTTTTATCGATTATGAAACTAACATAATCATATATTACTTCTTTCGATGTGATCATTGGATTACACTTCTGATATACCCGAAGTACTCAAGGGTTTATGTGCTCGACTCTCTCGACAAACCCAAAAAAGAATATCAAGATATATTAAATGTTATTCAGAGTGCATACAAATACTACGTGGAAAGGTTAGGTGGCCCACATGATCCATAGAGGCCGAAAGATATGCTTATCAGAACCAACTATCCGGTAATATTATATTTTGAAATTTCTTAATTCAATTGATAAAGCCAAACTATATATCGTTCTAACTTTGTCTATTTTGAAGTGTCACAAACAATCTCCTGGTTCGGTGCATTGCAGCTATTATACTTGTGATTTTATGAGCAATAACTTAGGAAAGTTTGCGTAGACAGTATCTGAGGATACTAAAGAAGTAAGTTGATTTCTTGTGTGTTAATCTAATATAACTTGCAGCGTATGTACTTATATATTACGTATGCAGGCGTCATGTCCATCAACCGTTGCCCAGAAGAGCCAACTCTCAGAATCAGAAATGTACGAAATCATATCAAGGATGTGCCGCTTCACGATGCATGAGGTTCTTTATGAGCTTGAAGTATTCTTCAATCCTGAGGGTGAAGTGTCCAAACATCTAACTCTGTATGATTGGGCCAGAAGAATGAAAAGGCAAGCACAACAAATCGATAAGAATTTTGAAGCTGAGAAGCAAAAAAAAGATGCCCAAGATATGAGTTGGCCTTCCAAGAAAACATAAACCGCATGAGCATGTATTTGTGAAACAATGGTTAATTTTGAAATTTTGATAGATGTAAACTTTTTAAACTTGATGTGTGATGAAATGTAAACTTTGTAAATTTGTAAATTGATGAGATGGGTTGTTGTTGTGGATGTGTATAGGGATATGTGGATGTTTTGCTCTGTGTATGTGAATGGCTGTGTGAAGCATATAATTTCTGTGTTTTGGTTTGTGGGACTGTGTGAATTAAGGTTTACAACATTCTTTGTAATGGGGTAAACACAGTAGTGGCAGGCACGATGACATCATCTGCCCACCACTGCTATGGCTAACAGCAATGGCGGGCAGATGACGTCAGTGTGCCCTCTACGGCTGTTGACATAGCGGTGGCGGACACTATTCCCGCCACTGCTTACCAGGGTTAGCTGTGATGTTAGAGCAGTGGCGGACTGGATGCCCGCCACTACAGGTCGTTTTTGCCCGCCTCTACTGTGTCGCTTTGTAGTAGTGCATATTCTTCTAAGCATGAAGATGAGATAATGTTTATGCCTAAGGTAGAAATGTAATAATTCCAAAACTAATACTGAAGGTAGCGATAAGGAATAAATGTCGACGACCAACGCAACAAGTCTTGCACCATTACCGACGCGGACATTCAACTCGCCTCTTGCACACTTCCTTACCCTATTTAGTCCTTGCAACGATTTGGAAGTATGAATCATTGATCCGGTATCAAATACCCCTGAATCACTAGGATGAGTAGCAAGATTAATTTCTATAACATTTATACCTGAAGTAGAAGTCTTACTTGCCTTCATTTTCTCGATTAGTTCTTCCAAGTACAACTTGCAGTTCCCCGACAATGACCAGTCTTATGATAGTGATGGCACGTGTCAAAAGAAGCAAGAGAAACCATAGACTTTCTAACATGTTTAGGCTTGGAGCTTGAGAACTCATCTAAGGCTTTAGCCTTTCCCTTGTGTTTTCTCTTAAAGCCTCACCCTTGTGTTTTCTCTTATTTCCATCCTTCATAACCATCATTACATGACTAGAACTTTTCTTAATCCTATCCTTAGTAGTATTTAGCTTCCCATGCAATTTATCCATGATTTTCTCCATGTCGTTCATATGAAAGTTCAAAATTAACGACTTGAAGCTCGTATGGAGCGACTAGAGAATCACATCCGTAACCAATTCTTGGCCAAGGGGAAAACCATGTTTTTCCATGCTCTTAATGTAACCAATCATCTTGATCACATGAGGACTAATTGGGCTACCTTCTACCAACCCGTGCATAAACAAAGACTTTGAGGTGTTGTACATATCGATCCATTTTTGGTTCTCAAACATGCATTTGAATCCCACAATCATATCACAGGCATCCCTATTCTCATATTGCTTTGAAACTCAAAGTACATACTAGCAAGCATGAAACAACTAACATCAAGTGAATCGTTGGCATGCTTCTCATAAGCCCTCCGATCCATGACAAATGCATCGTCATCTAATTCATAAAGATGGGGCTCCTCTAGAACATATTCCCTTTTCTCTTGTTTGAGAACAATTCTCAAGTTTCTATACCAGTCAATAAAGTTTGTTCCATAAAACTTTTTTTCAAGAATTGATCACAAGTTAAAAATAGAAGTGTTTCTAGCATTAGGTGTCATGATCTACAACAAAATGCAAGTTTCAACACTATGGTATGTGAATCTTATATCAAATAAAAGATGCTTCACTATATGAAAAACAATCGTTTTTCCTCTAACGACATGTAGTGGGGAAAGATGCATATTCAACTAAATTTTAGTGAGCTTTGTCGTCAATGCTAGAAAATTAGTGACATAGGTAAGAAACACTTTGCTAATCACATCTCTATGTGACTCTTGTTTTTTGGGTGGCATCAAATGCTTCAACACCCAACACCATGCCGTAAAGCCCAAAACTGTTTTGATAACTTTGTCAAGCAAACTAATACTATGTTTGTATATGTCTGACATCCACCCTAATTGGTTAAGATAAAATATGGAACTCTGCTTTTAGCATACCTACCATACAATGATCAAAAACCTTTGTAAGTGCAACTATTGGTAATGGCACCAAAATTCTTATTTTTTGAGGAAAACTATTCTAACATGGTAATGATGTTTACCACATACAAAACATGAAAGAATAGTATGACCGAAACATAAGTAAATATCATAAGCAATCATATTAACTGACATAGTATGACCCTTCTCACACGGTGATTTCCATCCCATGATCTTGTATAAGTCTATTACATCTAATAGAATTATATAAATTACATGAGAAGAAGCGTCACATGTTGACACACAAGTTATTATACAATAACATGATAGCATTGGGCTGCAATTAATCATGACATGGATGCCATAAAAATTACACACATGCATCACATATATCACAAGGCCGTATTAGTAACAATATTCTCTGCAAAAACGAGTTAAGCGTATAATATGTGTGTCTAAAAATAGACCCAGAACTTCTGGCTCAAAGCCCAGAACTTTTGGCTCAAGGTCTGGAACTTTTGAAATCAACCTTCTGTATCAAATTTATTTTGGTCCGGAATTTCCGGATCAAACCTAGAATTTCCAAAAACAACCTTATATATGAAATTTATTTCGACCTGAAACTTCCTACTCAAATCCAAAACTTCTAAAAATAAACTTCTATATTGAGATTATTTCGGTTTGGAAGTTCTGCTCGAAGCCCGAAACTTCTGAAAATCCAATGCAAGAATAATAGATCTAATCTTTTTCCACTACATATCACCTGTATGTGTATGATCCAAATCAAACACTATGCATGTAGGCTCTGATACCACTATTAGGAAATAGGTAGGCTACGTTAGCATGAAAACAAAATTTCTCTACCATATCCACCTAAGAACCATTTGAGTAATGCAATCATAGATCGTTACCTTTAGACGCGAGATGCGCTAAGGAAGCAAAATAAGAGTTGGAGAAGTGCGTCCTCGATAAACTCCGCCTAGCTCCATCCAATCATCAGTGAGGAAGACACAACACCATGATCTCCATGGGAAGAAGACCAACACCACAATCATAGCGGTGCCTCTACGGTATCCACACATATATGGACATGATCGCTATGCACTGGTATGCTAGTACCACATGCGCAACTTGGGAGGAGAGTGACGACTAGGGCTAGGGAGGTGGCCACAACAGGTGCGGCTAGGGCAGAGGCAGGAACTAAATTAGATATTAGATTAGATTGTCCTACCTCTCCTCTTATATAGAACCAACTAATAGGTCTTTAATCAGTATTAAAGTCCACCATGACTCTTGACCCTAATGGGCCTTTCACTACCACATAAACGTACAGTAGTGACGGGTCATAACGTATATTAGTGACGGACATGTCCCCCATGACCCTTATCATGTCAGTAAATTCCTATCATTAATGACGGGTAAATACCCGTCACTAAAGGCTTCCCCCATGTTCACACCGCGTACGGCATTCCCCCTTTTAGTGACGGGTGAACATGGTTACCTTTCACTAATGTGCTCTTTACTGATGAGTGATTATTATCACCCATCACTAATGATATGGTCATTTTCAAAAAAGTAATTAATTTTTAGGTTGCATCCTGAATCTCAGCCAGGATTTGGAAGCCAACATATGCAACATCAAAAGAACATCACAAAAAATTCATCACAGAAGATTCATTAACAAATTAGTATCACATATATTAACTTCTAACTAATTATCTCGAAGAGCATGGCTAAAACAAAGATAAATACAAGATGGTTTCATGGCTTTTGAATAGCTAATAGCTAACCTATAGCGATATCAAGAGCTTGGATAGTATCCTATCACTATCCAAGCTTGCACCACCACCATGGATAGCTTGAACAAAAGCCTAGTGGGTAGTAGCAGGAGCACCATAGCAGCATCCGGGCAGGAGCACCACCATGAATAGTCATGATAACTTAAAGTGCGTTATCTCGAAGAAATTTCCTAAGACCATCAATTATCTTGGAAAAATTGGCTAAAATAAGTAGATCAGATTACCCTATAACAATAAAATTAAAAAAAAGTTAGCAACGACGGATGGTTCATTAGACAGGGAAGAGGAGGAGGATGATGACCTTAGGAGGAGGATGCAACCGAGGTGGCAGCGAGTAGGGTGGCCATGTGCACCAACGGTACATGTGGCCAGGAGCGACGAAGAGCACGACGAAGGCAACGATAGCGGCGGGAGTTAGGGTTAGGGTTGCGCAAAATGAAAGCCTGACGATTCACTTCAGTTCTCCGACTATTTATAAGCGGGAGGAGTCATTAGTGATGGGTGGTAATTTCCATCTGTAACTGATGATGTAGGGGCCTTTAGTGGTGGGTAACAATGTTCACCCATCACTAAACTATCTATTGGTGATGGTTGATTATTATTACCCATCACTAATGTTATGGTATTTTTGAAAAAATAGTTTTTAGGCTACAACCTGAATCAAAAACAAGATTTGGCAGCCAACATTCCAAAACACATCATAGACAATTTTTAGGCTGCAACTTGAAAGAAAGCTAGGATTTAGCAGTCAACATATCACAGACAATTTATCACGTAATATAGATAATTCATCATAAAAGATTTATAACCTAATATTATATCATACCACAGGTTTACAGTACATACATTACAACCTCAATTGCATCATTATTGATGTTGAAATGGAAGGTACACACTGTGCCAACTTCTAACGAGTTGTCGCTAAGAAATTAACCAAAACCTTCAGTTAGATAGCACCGTCCATCCATCGCTTTATACACCACAATTGAGACTGCATCAAACCCTGTTGTTACCACCTGAATCTCAGTGGTCTGGTGGTGTAGGTGAGGTGTGATATACTTTTCAGAATAGTGCATTAAAAAGTAATATAAAATAAAATTTAAACAAAGCTATTAGAGAAGACTATTTATATAGACCAACTACATGTGCAAATAACTTACCACCGACTTCTTGTTGATGATCGTGTTATTTATTGTGCAGACATATAACCGACTCTCAGAGGATAAACCTGTCGAGATGTCTTGTAGGAGAGTCTTCCTTACTAGAGTTATATCTGTTGGATTGCCAAAATAATAGATGTGCTTCAATTGGTCCATTTGGTAGGTGTCGACCTCCCTGGCTATCCCCTTCCCCTTCCTGTCTACAACGTTGCTAGGACCCTCCCCTGACATTATAAGAAACCATGATAAGAACATAAACAAAAGATGTGCATATGTGATAATGTCGCTTCTCTATGTATACCACTATCATCATTGTCCTCCACTTTGATTTCTGTTGGGGTCTTCATATCACCAAAGTTAGTGTAGAATTTTGCCATAACAGTCAATGGGGCCTGTCCCATTATTATTACCAAATAATCCCCTTGTGTTAGACCATCTCTTTGGCTAAATTAAGGCCACCCTTTGTGGAGGCATATCCTACCACCGCCCGCACAACTCGGAACCTCAACCTCAGTGGCGCTCCCATCTATTGTCATTATTTAGAGAGTGTCGGCAGGACGAATGTTATTGACCTCACAAAGTCTTTTTGATAAATACTACAATAGTAACAGATGCGCTTCAGTTTGTTAACATAATAAACAGGACATGCAATGTACAAAAACTATAATTAAACCTGGTGACGTTCACCGTTAACTAGATGATTGATCTTTATTAAGCAACTATCTGGAACATAGGTTGGTACTTGTAGATCGTTTGGAATCCTTGCCATATCCCTAATTCACAAATTCAATAAACAATTTTTTGATAAATGATGTGGAGGGCACTGGCGATGGAGCAGCGAGGAGCATGATGAAGGCGACCGCGACGGCGGGAGTATAGGGTTAGGGTTGTGCGAAATGAAAGCATGACGATTCACATCGTGCTCTGCCTATTTATTAGTGGAGTCATCAACGACATGTGATAAACTTCTTTAGTGACGAGCGGAAATATAACCCGTCACTATAGGGAAGATCTTTAGTGACGGATCATACCATAACCCATCACTAATAGGGGTGCCCTTCTTTAGTGACGGGTCATACCACAACCCGCCACTAATAAGGCAGCATTACTAACGCGTGTGAAATAACCCGTAACTAAAAGTGTATTACTGACGCACGTCTTTTGCCCATCACTAAAGCCGCGTCACTAAAGACCATTTTTGTGGTAGTGTTTAATCATCATTAGATCCCATCTACAGATCTAATCTATACGTAATTTATTTTGGAGTTCGGAAATCAAAACTTCTGAAAATAACATTTTGTATGAATTTATTTTTATTTGGAACTTCTGGCCTAACCAAAACTTCTAAAAATGACAATTTGTACCGAATTTATTTCGGCCTAGAAACCTAGAACTTTCAATTCCTCTAGGGCCTAGAAGTTCTGGTCTAACTGGAACTTCTAGTTCCTCCAGAATTCACCACTAAGATAGACTCGGAAGTTCCGGTCCAACCAGAACTTCTGATTCCTTTAGAAATTGCCTCTAGGGCATATTAACATCAAGAAAAAACATCGTTGTGAATGTGTTTATGTTCTGTCAACTGAACACACTATAAACTTTTAATTTGAAACCTATTGTGGATATTTGCCAAGTGCCAAACAATACACTCAGCAAACATAATCACTCGGTGAACCAATTGTCAACATCTGACGCTCTTAAGAATTTTTATTTGCCTAGTGTCTGAAAAAACAATCGTTAAACAGCTGTTTGTTCCGTTCGCCGAGTGCTGCGAGACACTATGACACTCTAAGAACACTTTGCTGATTGTTTTAGAGCTTTTACCAAGTGTTCTGGACACACGGTGAAATGACTTTTCCCGTAGCGAGCTCTGGCAAGCAATAAATAGAATTGAAAGGGATGCCATGTTAAATTCTCTGGTAAGTGTCTCAGTCCGGTGCCTGATTGATCTCATAGCGTGGTGGAGACGGCCCGCGGTAGCTAGGGTTTTAGCTTTAGGCCTGGCTCTAAACTCCATTAAGATTTATTTCGAAAAATTTTATACAGAATATATTAGAAATCTCTGTACGTTATCAATTTTAACTCCACTTCTGATCCCTGTAGCAAAGGACACTTGGCTGATCACACGTCACAGTTTTACCCTAGCTAGGTTGGGGCACTGTACCAGCTAGCTCTAGCTTGGGATCGACCATGGCCAGACCGGCCGGTGGGATCGCAAAGAAGCGGTCTAGATGGAGCCACATGGCACGGTGATCACGTGTTCTAGTTAAGATGTTAATTATAGAGCACTCACAAAAACACACTTTAGTAACAGGTTGATAATTATAATTAGTGACAAGTATGTTCCCCTGTCGTTTTTATCGTGTCGGTAATGTGACATTAACTGCTGTGACGGGTAAACAACCGTCACTAAAAGATCAACCTCACGAGCTCACCTATTATAGCTCCGTGAATTTTGATATATAAGGGGTCAGAGTAGTATGAGACAAATATAGCATAAATTTCAATAATATTTATAAACGAACTATGAATTTCAATAACTATATATATCAACTATATATTGATATATGTTATAAAAAATTCTTATGAAATATGTATATGGATTAACCTTTTGTAATTTAAAAATCTAATAATTTTTGATGCACAAAATCTAATGGTAAACACACGAAGGTTAAAGGAACTAATATGTTTTATTTTAATACTACTACAGGTGTGTAAATTACATCATAGTTATTAACAAGTATATCAATCAAATAACAGTTTTCTAATTTTCTATTTTTTGCTTGCTGATGGTAAAGATTAGCGATGGTTGTCAGCTTTCGAAACCTAGGATTACTAGGAGCATCGATTTCATAATGTTTAAACTGATGTCTCAAGATATTTCTTGCTTACTAAAATCAATATGTAGAAATTTAAAGTTAGATAACACACATATCATCAATTTTCAACTAGCGGAATGAATCCTGAGATACACAGAAATAATAAAGCGAAAAACTCTATAGCTTTTTCATTAAAAATATCATTTAACTCCTATGGTTTTATCAATTACAACTATAAAAATATTGCTTTTATATAGTGATGTTCAACTTTGATTAACACAAACTATCTAGCTAAATCAACACGTAAAAAAATTACTGACGCATATTTAGTTGCGAGCCATGCTAATTACTTTTTTATTTTCTTCTTTCCCGTGCCATGTATACATCGTGACGAACAAATCTTGTGGCACAATTTCTAATGTTACAAGTTCTAGACCTCTCTCCATTAATGTTACAAGTTAGCGCGTGTCACGTGATAGAGTTCGACGCTAACTTCCGTCGGCCATGTGAAACCGACAGAAGTTAGCTAACTTCCATCGGCCAAATGCCAACGGAAATTAGCCTTTTGCCGACGGAAGTTAGCTTCTTCCGTCGGGAAAGGGCTAACTTCCGTCGGCCAAAGCCGACGGAAGTTTGCCGGATTGTTGTAGTGGTAACAGAATGTTAATGAGTTTAATAAAAATATATTAATGAAATAAATCCATTAAATATTCTCAAATTAATCCATGTGAAACCGATTGGTTTCAAATTATAAGCTTGTGCCTAAATCCGCTATAGTTATTCAAAAAACTCGATAAAAAACCACCGTTTATAGTAGCAGCTGAAGCGCTAGAATTCAATTAAAATCTTAAGATAAATCGGACATATAATCTGAAGCAGAATTAGAGGTAGCATGTAAAACCCACAGGTTTTTAACTAAATTCATGCCCATTATGACCTAAGCCCATGAACTTGTTGACATAAATTTAAATTTAAACATATAACCATCGAATCAAGTACTCATGCGTATCATATCTATGTTCATGGACAAAATTGTCATCCCTATAAAGTAATCTATTGGTACGAGTCATGATCAGCATCAACAACTTGATAGCCACTATTTTTTAATGAATCATGGAGACATGGACTGACACTGACAGTTAACAATAAACGAATTGGTTACTATCGTCTTATCACCGTAAGTTTTGGAAACCCTCGTGACCCTAGTTTTACGGTAAGATCGACGAAGTCCAACTGATGGTGGCGTTCGATGCAGAATGGCAGACTGAATTTCGTTTTCACCTATATAAGAGTTAAGGCCAATCGTAGCATAAGCATGCGTACATGCACCCTACTAGTAGCGTGAGAGCATCAGCGCCGTTGTTGGGCGGTCGTATGCTCAGCCGCTCTAGTAGCTAGTGGGGCGAAGCTACCTAAGTGACGGTTTGCTAGCTAGAGTGTACTTACGTGTGTGCATGCATGAACTAGCTAGCTGCTAGCTAGGGTTCTTTCGCTGTATGCCTGCGATCACGCGTGACTGGTCTATGGATGTGGATGCGAAAATATCCGAATTATCTATATTCCTATTTGAATATATGATTATTCGTATTCATATTCGAATTAAATATCGATGATATTCGAAAATATCCGAATTGGTTTTACAAATGTAGATATGGAAATGGATATCCGAATTTCTGCTGAATGTGGATATGAAAATAGATACATCTATATCTGTTTTAGGACTTCATAGGACTCAAGATGGCATGGCATCCCCTATATTAATGATTTATTTATTATTTATATAATTATGGAATACTTAAGTTAGTGAATATTAATGTATTTTTTATTTTTATATTATTATGAAATACTTAAGTTAGTGAGGTTTTCTAGCAATACAAGGTAGTAAGATATTTTCAATTTTGTTTGAGCTTAAAAATTTTTGTACAATCAATATATAACTGTTGATAGCAAAAATGACATTAATGGTCAAGATTGTCAAAATATCAATTTTAGTAATTTGGGCCAAAAATACACAAATCCTGGTACATGCCGAAGCCTTATAGTGCCGAAGACCGATTAGACATGAGGCCTCGGAGGCCTTTTAGCGGCCTGCTAGCTTCGGCCCGAAGGCCCTTCGGAGGTCTGCCTCGTCGAAGCTTCGGCCCGAGTAGCAGGCTTCGGCAGGCCTGCCGAAGGCCCACTTCAGGCCAGCTTTGGAGATAGAGTTTGACACTGATTTTGGTTGTTTTATCCCTAAAACTTGATTATGACGAATCTTATCAGATTAGTATTAGAGATAAGAAGACTAGCCCCTATAAATATAGGAGTGAGGCTGGTTCATGAGACCCCCCGACACAAACCAACCACAAAGCCCTAGCTTTGAACCGTACTTTACTTTTCTGCACAACCTTCGTGGGTTTGCTTGGAAGCCCTCCGCCGACCACGACGTAACAGTGGTAAGCCTTGTTGTTTCGCCCGTGAAACACCCATTAATCTGTGTAACATATTGCTATCACCTTGTTGGCTCGCCTGCGAACCATCCTGATGAGGACATCAGTACATCTACACCAGCTGCACCTTCTTCAGCGCCATCTCCTTCTGGGATAATCACGAGGGCCCGTGCAAGAGAGCTGAACTTTGTCATACTACTAAAGAATGAAGGCCCAGAAGAATAAACGCAGGCCTGCCTAGAGTAGGCCTTCCTAGGGGCGCCCCCCCCTCTTTGGGCGTCCACATTAGGGGGCTGCACCCACCTTTTCCCCCCTCTATTTAAATAGAGTCTTGTCATTCCTATAGACTCGAGTTTTGATTTACAATTAGCTTTTGCTACTTTTGACACGCGCCAAACAGCGCTGTCCTCGTGTGATTCAGAACTCCACCTTGAGTGATATTCATATTGCTCGCATCTCTTTCTTGTTCGTTCTTCGATTGCGAACAGGAAACGATCTTCGTGATCAGGCTGATCTTGCATCCACAAGGTCGGTAACCACAGGGAGTTGGTTCAGCGATTGCATTGGCGCTTCGGGTTCGCTCGTCGTAGTCGGATCGTGAGGGTCTTCTTCCACCAAATCGAAGTTATCTCCACTCACCGAAAGATCGGGCACTTCAGCTCTATCAAGTGGTATCAGATTTTCCGGGTTGATCGGTGAGTTTATCGAGTGTTTGTCCCTTCCTACAGTCCACAAATCCACAACACGAAAATATATTTCAGGTTAGATCCTTTTCCCAGCACCTTTTTGAGCCTTGCACTATCTTTCAATAATTTGCTTTGTTGAATTTGTGTGCTTACGCGTGTCAATTGTTGCTGGTTACTTGTGCATCTTCATCTGCATATCACGCAAACCCCCCTGGCCGTGCGCCCCTCCCTTCCCTGCCTTGTGTGTTATTTGGAAAGTTACAAAAAAAATATAGGTTGCCTCATTCTGCTCAACCTCATTTGAGAAAGTTTTGGTTGCCTTCCATACAAAGGGTAGTCAATTATTGCTGGTTGCCTAATATTGATCACACTCATTTGAGAAAGTTTTGGTTGCCTTCCATACAAAGGGCAATCAATTATTGCTGGTTGCCTAATATTGATCACACTCATTTGAGAAAGTTTTGGTTGCCTTCCATACAAAGGGCAATCAATTATTGTTGGTTGCCTAATATTGATCACACTCATTTAAGAAAGTTTTGGTCGCCTACCATACAAAGTGCAGATTGCTTCATTTCCGAAATTCTTGATCACCTACCATACAAAGGGCCGTCCATTATTGCTGGTTGCCTATTTTTACTTGCAAGTTTCTCCGGATAAAAAAAAACGAAAAAAAAGAGAAAAAAAAAGAGAAGAAAAAAAAGAAAAGAAAGAAAGGAGAAAAACAGCAAGGAGAAAAACAGCAAGGAAGTGATCCCCCTGGCCGTGCGCCCCTCCCCCTTTCCATCCCTGCTCACCTCTTCGGTTTTCCTTTTTTTTGTGTACCGCCTTTTGCACTTTGTTTCCAGCAGCTTTTGGTTACGTCTTTGGCACTATAATTCAACCTCGCATTATTGTTTGATTGTGCTAATCCTTGTTTTGAGTGCAGCCTACCTAGAACCCCACATAGTTCTACAACGAGCAGATTTTGTTTCTCCAAGCAATCGCTGCTCCAATCTTTCGCCGGTTTCACCTGTTGGTTGCAGGTCACCCCTGTGTGCTTGGTAAGAACGGATAAGAATTTGATAACAGCACGTCTGTGAGCGACCAATCCACATCCGTATTGTCGTAGGTTTTTGCTTTGTGTTTGCACTAACTATGGCAGGCAATGACAAAACGAAGGATGCACAACTACTGGATGTACGGGCACAGGTTGATGGCCTTGCTGCGGACATGACAACGATGCATGAGCGGTTTGATTCTACGATCACTTCGTCGACCGAGCGGTTCGACCAGATCGACCTCGCTCAGACGGCCATGGTGACCACGCTCGACACCATCATGTCACGACTCGATGCGTTAACTTCGTCGCTCACCGAATTACAAAAGGATTATGGTGGTGATACGGAGCAGGACGATGGACCTCGCCACGGTCGTGCACGTCGCGTGGTACGTCATTCCCCTCACGATTCATTTGCTAAGATTAAATTTAAAATTCCATCTTTTAATGGCAAATATGATCCTGCTGCTTATCTTGATTGGGAACTAGAGGTCGATCAGAAATTTTCATGCCATGATATTCCTGCTCATTCTCAAGTTAAAGCTGCTATTAGTGAATTTACTGATTTTGCTTTAATATGGTGGCGTGAATATAAACTAACACATCCTACTGCTACACCCATCACTTGGACTCAATTAAAAGCTGCTATGCGACACAGATTTGTTCCTTCATATTTTGCGCGAGATTTGCTAAAGAAAATGCAGAGTTTTCGACAAGGACAGCAATCTGTCGAGGACTACTATCAAGAGCTCCAAAAAGGTATGATTCGTTGTGGTTTGTTTGAGACAGATGAAGCTGCGATGGCCCGTTTTCATGGTGGTTTGAATAGAGAAATTCAGGACATCCTTGACTATAAGGAATATTCTGATATGGCCACATTGTTTGCATACGCTTGCAAAGCTGAACGTGAAGTGCAGGGACGCCGCTCGAAGACATATCCTAACTCTTTTGCAGGTAGAGGCGCAGCAATCAATTCAGCGTCTACTCCGCCTACACCATCCACGATCAGCACTCCATCGCGCGAAACGACGGCCAAGCCTACCGCATCCTCGTCCCCAGGCGCTGCTCCTTCCACAGGACGTACCCGGGATATTCGGTGCTATCGTTGCCATGGACTTGGACACGTGAGTCGGGACTGTCCAAACAAGTGTATTTTGCTCATACGTGACAATGGTGAGTATTCATCCGCTAGTGATTCTGAGGAAAACCAACATATTATGCTTGCCACTGACCATGCAGCTAAAACGGAGGTACATGTCGATCCCGGTGATGCCGATAAGTATGAGAGTCTTGTTGTGCAGCGTGTTCTTAGCACACAGGTCACCACGTCTGAGAAAAACCAACGGCACACACTTTTCCACACCAAAGGTGTTGTACAAGAACGGTCGATTCGCATCATCATCGACAGTGGCAGCTGCAACAACTTGGCAAGCACAGCTTTGGTCGAGAAGTTGTCCTTGCCCACTCGTAAGCACCCAAACCCGTATCACATTCAATGGCTTAATGATGGTGGAAAAATTAGAATCACACGTTCGGTACGCGTTCCTTTTTCATTGGGCTCTTATTCTGATTATGCTGATTGTGATGTTGTTCCAATGGAAGCATGCTCTTTGTTACTTGGTAGACCTTGGCAATATGATACTGATAGTGTACATCATGGTCGTTCGAATCATTATTCCTTCATGTTTAAAGGTCAGAAAATAATTATACATCCAATGACCCCTGACCAAATTTTTAAAGATGATCTTGCTAGGGCTACTAAAGCGGCAAAACCACTAGCACCCCAACCAGCCGCCAATGTTACTTCTGAAATCAAGTTGAATGCGCCTGTCTTGCTTGCTACACGTGCTGATTTTGAGGATTTACGCCATGATCATTTGCCCTGCTATGCACTTGTTTGTTCTAGTATGCTCGCTGCCCTTGATGCTCCCCCATCGTTGGATATTCCCCCCGCTGTTTCTAACCTTTTGCAGGAGTACGCTGATGTGTTTCCCACAGACTTACCCTCGGGTCTCCCTCCACTCCGTGGTATTGAGCACCAGATTGACCTCATCCCCGGCACCCAACTACCTAACCGCGCCCCATACCGCATGAATCCGGATGAGACGAAGGAGATCCAGCGCCAGGTGCAGGTGTTGCTTGATAAGGGGTACATTCGTGAATCTCTTAGCCCTTGCTCGGTTCCTGTTTTACTTGTGCCGACGAAAGATGGGTCATGGCGTATGTGTGTAGACTGTCGCGCTATTAATAACATCACCATTCGTTATCGATATCCTATACCACGCCTTGATGATATGCTAGATGAACTTAGTGGTGCCATGATTTTCACTAAGATTGATTTACGTAGTGGCTACCATCAGATTCGCATGAAATTAGGAGATGAATGGAAAACGGCTTTTAAAACGAAATTTGGGTTATATGAATGGTTGGTTATGCCGTTTGGATTAACTAATGCTCCTAGCACCTTTATGCGCTTGATGAATGAAGTTCTTAGACCCTTCATAGGACTGTTTGTTGTTGTCTACTTCGATGATATCCTTATTTATAGCAAGACTATGGAAGAGCAGTTAGAACATTTGAGTGTTGTTTTTGATGCCTTGCGTGCTGCCCGCTTGTTTGCTAATATGGAAAAATGCATCTTTTGCACACAACGCGTCTCGTTTCTTGGTTATGTTGTTACCCCACAGGGCATCGAGGTGGATAGCAGCAAGGTTGATGCAATTCGGGAATGGCCCACGCCGACGACGGTCACACAGATTCGGAGTTTTCTTGGACTTGCAGGTTTTTACCGTCGGTTCGTACGTGATTTTAGCTCCATTGCAGCACCTCTACATGAGCTTACAAAGAAAGGTGTGCCATTTGCTTGGGGCGACTCGCAGGAGGTAGCGTTCAGCACTTTGAAAGATAAGTTAACACATGCCCCCCTCTTGCAATTGCCTGATTTTACTAAAGTATTTGAGCTTGAATGCGATGCTAGCGGGATTGGATTAGGTGCTGTTTTGTTACAAGAGGGCAAACCGGTTGCGTATTTCAGTGAAAAATTAAGCGGTGCTAGCTTGCGATATTCTACTTATGATAAGGAGCTTTATGCTTTAGTCCGCACTTTGCACACATGGCAGCACTATCTTTGGCATCGCGAGTTCATAATTCATTCTGATCATGAGGCCTTGAAACATATTCGTACCCAAACAAATCTAAACCGTCGTCATGCTAGTTGGGTAGAATTCATCGAGTCTTTTCCTTATATTATTAAACACAAGAACGGGAAGGAGAATGTCATTGCTGATGCGTTGTCTCGTAGATATACCATGCTTTCACAACTCGATTTTCAAATTTTTGGTTTGCAAACTGTGAAGGATCAATATGTCAACGATGCTGATTTTAAAGATGTTCTAACTCATTGCACGCCTGGCAAACCTTGGGGTCAATTCCACATGCAGGATGGGTTCCTGTTTCGCGCTAACAAGCTGTGTATTCCAGCAAGCTCGGTCCGTCTTTTGTTGTTACAGGAGGCACATGGTGGTGGTCTCATGGGACATTTTGGTGTCCACAAGACGCACGAGGTGCTGGCCGCACATTTCTTTTGGCCCCAGATGCGCCGTGATGTCAAGCGCCTTGTTGCACGCTGCACTACATGTCAAAAAGCTAAGTCCCGGTTGAACAACCATGGTTTGTATATGCCTTTGCCTGTTCCTACTTCCCCTTGGCTTGATATTTCTATGAACTTTGTTTTGGGATTGCCTAGAACTAAGAAGGGGAGGGATAGCATTTTTGTGGTTGTTGATAGATTTTCCAAAATGGCGCATTTTATACCTTGTCATAAAACTGATGATGCTCGCACTGTTGCTGAATTGTTCTTTCGGGAGATTATTCGTTTGCATGGCATTCCGAATACAATAGTCTCAGATCGTGATGCTAAGTTTCTCAGTCATTTTTGGAGATCTCTGTGGAATAAAGTGGGAACTAAATTGCTGTTTAGCACAACTTGTCATCCTCAAACTGATGGGCAAACTGAGGTAGTTAATAGAACCTTGTCAACCATGCTTAGGGCTGTTTTGGATAAGAATTTGCGACGTTGGGAGGATTGCTTGCCTCATATTGAATTTGCTTATAATCATGCCACACACTCTTCTACAAAGATGTGCCCTTTTCAGATTGTTTATGGTTACATTCCTCGAGCACCTATTGATTTGTTCGCCCTTGATGCTGCGGAAGCTCCACATCTCGATGCAGTTGCCCATGTTGAACAAATGATTGACCTTCATGCACAAACACACCAAAACATTGCTGCTGCTAATGCTAAAAATCAGGTTGCTGGTAGTAAAGGAAGAAAACATGTTACTTTTGCACCTGGTGATTTGGTTTGGTTGCATTTACGAAAGGATCGTTTCCCTAGTTTGCGCCGTTCTAAATTGATGCCTCGTGCTGCTGGTCCTTTTAAAGTGCTAACCAAGATTAATGATAATGCTTATATCCTTGACCTACCTGCGGAGTTTGGTGTTTCCACTAGTTTTAATGTTGCAGATTTGACACCATATGCGGGCGAGGATGAGGAGTTGCCGTCGAGGACGACTTCGATCCTAGAAGGGGAGGATGATGAGGACATCAGTACATCTACACCAGCTGCACCTTCTTCAGCGCCATCTCCTTCTGGGATAATCACGAGGGCCCGTGCAAGAGAGCTGAACTTTGTCATACTACTAAAGAATGAAGGCCCAGAAGAATAAACGCAGGCCTGCCTAGAGTAGGCCTTCCTAGGGGCGCCCCCCCCCTCTTTGGGCGTCCACATTAGGGGGCTGCACCCACCTTTTCCCCCCTCTATTTAAATAGAGTCTTGTCATTCCTATAGACTCGAGTTTTGATTTACAATTAGCTTTTGCTACTTTTGACACGCGCCAAACAGCGCTGTCCTCGTGTGATTCAGAACTCCACCTTGAGTGATATTCATATTGCTCGCATCTCTTTCTTGTTCGTTCTTCGATTGCGAACAGGAAACGATCTTCGTGATCAGGCTGATCTTGCATCCACAAGGTCGGTAACCACATGGAGTTGGTTCAGCGATTGCATTGGCGCTTCGGGTTCGCTCGTCGTAGTCGGATCGTGAGGGTCTTCTTCCACCAAATCGAAGTTATCTCCACTCACCGAAAGATCGGGCACTTCAGCTCTATCACATCCGTTAATCTACGTAACAGATTACTACCTTCGTTTTCCTAGTGCAACACTTAGTAAATTCGGTCTCCTAGGCCGAATTGGCACTTGATCTCTATTCTGCTGCAGGTTTCACGGTCGGAGCCCCCTTCGACGAAGGTTTCCAGAGCTAGGAAGCTGGTTTCGGAGGCTATCAGAGCACCCTTCGGTGAATCCCTGCTTCGTCTGCCCGTGCCGGATCCATCACGCTGTTATCGGTCTGGTCAAGTCCCACGTACCGGAGATGCTTCACACCAGGCTTCGTCGCGCCAAGACTTCGTCACGCCAGCACTCCGCACCGGACATAGTCACGCCAAGCGATCTGCATTAGACTTCATCATATCGAAGGGCTTCACACCGAACCCTGTCGTTCGGAGGTGATTTCGCGCCACAATCTGTTCGGAGCCTGTCTTCGGCCAGATCAAACCGAACGCCGAAGGCTACCTTCGGCGCACCCTTCGCACCAGACACCGAAGACCCCCTTCGGTGATCACTTCGCACGGTATATCCTGTACCAATCAGGCTCCGTTCAGCCGATTGGATTATTTCACACATATATATATTTTTGGCTAATTGGATTATTTCTGTGTGATCTGATTACCTGACGACTCCATTCCCTTGCCACTGTTAAGGATAGTCAGAACGCGACGTTAGTGTTGTGTTACGCTTAGGCTCTTTCCTAAGTATCTGCACACTTTTGGATCGTCGAACTGACCCAAATGCGGGGGCACGCTTTCGTGTCAACAATAACATAACTTATATTATGTAAAACTTTTGTATTTTCTAGATCCATTTGCTATTTTTAACTCATTAATTGTGTTTCTAGGATTTAAAATAAATATGTGAAATTTGAACTACATGTACCTGAAATAATGCACTAAAATTTATAGAAAAATCATATTCACTATTTTGTGTCCATTTTTAGTTCTTATACACTAAATTTAAAGAAATTTTAAAAAATCTATGTCACGACATCCATCGGCAATGTGAAGCTTAAGGGTTTTTTAATTCTAAAAAATGAAATAAAGTCTGAAAAATACGAGACTGGTTGTTGTGTTATAATATTATATGTAGATAATATGATAAAATTTTAAAAATATTTTAAGAAAGTTATCATACAAGATGTTAAGAAACTTGAGATTGTCTCGAGAGGAATTAGAGTTTTGAGAAGGAAAATGTCATGGTTGAAAATAAATTGATTGTTAAATATTTATTTGAACTTTAAACTTTTTTATAATCAAAATACAATATATCTCAAATTATATAATTTTTTGTATCTTTCTAGATCTATTTGCAATTTTTAACTCATTAATTGTGTTTCTAGAATTTAAATTGATATATGTGAAATTTGAACTGCAAGTACCTAAAATAATGCACTAAAATTTATATAAAAATCATATTCACTATTTTGTGTCTATTTTTAGTTCTTATCCGCTAAATTTTAAAAATTCATTCGTTAAGCCTTCTTTTTTGCCTGTGCATCTGCGTGCATTGCCGATCCTTGGCTTCATCGATATAGCATAGGTCTGTATAGCATAGGGAACTCAAGCCGCATGCATGCTATTTAGAACCGTCAGCGTCTCGGCTAGCCGAATGCAAGCGGTAGCAGTCGAGACAAAGACAACATGCTCATAAGAGCCCCCGATTAGGCAAACAACCTTCACAATGACTACGCCAGAGCAGATCATGGATACTGTAGTCAAAGTGGTTGCTTACGACTGTCTGAGTACAAAGCAGGTTTCATCAAACTCCTAGAGTCCTATAGGTGAAACTTTGACCTTATCTTGAGTAACTCAGGTTCACTTAGCGTAGGGACCAAAGCCTCATGCACGCAGATTAGAACCGTCTTCACTACTCAAGGACGGGAGATGATGCTGTTACTCATGGCGAGTGTGAGTCATCAGGTCAACTCGGAAAGAAATGACAATCGCTGGGTCAAAGCGGGTCATGACTGTGCAGTCGAGGCGGAGAGCTTTCTGGTATTCTAGGGGACCGACAATAGCGGGGCCAGAGCAGGTCATGGCCACTCGGCTAGAGTGGTGGCGTTCATACGTCCTCACAATAGTTGCGTCAATGCGAGTCATGACCTCATAGCTAGAGCGAAGGCATTTTGACAATCCTCGTGATAGTTAGGCTAGAGTGGGTCATGTCCACTCGGCTAGAACGATGGTATTTGGATGTCCTCACAATAGCTGAGACAGAGGGGTCATGACCTCATTATTGATAGCAAAAAATGACATTAATGGTCAACATTGTCAAAATATCAGTTTTTGGTAATTTGGGCCGAAAATATGCCAAGACCTGGAAAAGGCCGGTCCAACCGGCCATGTAGGACCGGTCTTATCGGCCATGTAGGCCCAGTCAGACCGGCCATATGGGCCCGATCAGACTGGCCCAACCTGAGTCCAACTCCAATTAGCTGATTTTAGGGTATTTTTATCCCTAATTAATTTTGGATGACTTTGGAACCCGTGTCTAACTCAGATTAGACCCCAGGCACTCGTGTCCAACCTCTATAAATATAGGCAAGGCCGATTCAAGAGGACCCCCCAAAACCCTAATAGATCCAATCTATTATTTCCTTGAATCATACCGTTACTTTTCAATCTACCTTTTTGCCCTAGGTTTAGTTCTAACGTCCATCTTTGCTGGTTTGCACTAGAAACCATCCGTCCGTCACATCGTAATCACAGTAAGTTCTTGTCGGTTCACTCTTGAATCGTCTGTTTCATCCACGTAACAGATTTCTATCGTTTTATCGGTTTTTACCGGTAATTCGGTCTTTTGGCCGAATTACCTCTGGTTTCTTGGTGTTCTTTGCAGTGTTTCATATCTCCGATCTTCTCCAAGAAAGTTTTCTACAAACAATCCACGGGAAGACTGTCGCCGGGACACCAGAACCCATCTTCAAGGGGCCATCATTCTGACCGGAGGCAACCCCTCGGTCTGACCGGCCCATGCCATGCCGTCACTTGATGCGCCGACACACTGCGGTCCGACCGGTGGCATGAGGCCGGTCTGACCGGTCTTCGCAAGAGGCTTCGGGCTCCTTCATGCCAGACGCTGGAGCCTTTTCG
Source organism: Zizania palustris (assembly GCA_019279435.1). Classification (NCBI taxonomy): domain Eukaryota; kingdom Viridiplantae; phylum Streptophyta; class Magnoliopsida; order Poales; family Poaceae; genus Zizania; species Zizania palustris. The sequence continues at coordinate 51,046,809 of JAAALK010000290.1, read as the reverse complement.
CTCAGAGCACTGCACGCCCTCTAGTCCGACCAGAGCCCACCCTTCGGTCATACCGACCGAAGGCTAGGGTTCGCTCCGGGCAGCGGGTGTCCCCCTTCGAAATTATTCACGCCAGAGTCTGTCTTCACATCAGCTCTAGGACCTCCGGAGACCCTTCGGTTTGACCAGGATTGTACCCTCAGTCTGACCGATGGACAGGCCGAAGGCTCCTTTGGGATACCTTCAGACCCCTTCGCATCCGAGTGCAAGAGGCCCCCTTCGGCGAGACTTCGCACCGCCGGTCAGACCGGCCGTGTGCCCTCGGTTCGACCAGACTACCTTGGCCGGTTTGACCGCCTGTGATACTTCGGTCCGACCGGCCTGTTCTAGCCGGTTTGATTTAATTATTTTTCCAACACTTCGGTTAATTGAACATTATTTCTAAATACTTGTTTGATTGCCTAGCGACTCCGTTATTCCCTTACCACTATTTAAGGGTCATCGGAACGTGACGTCGGCATTGTGTTATTCTCGACCGCTGATTGGACTTAGTGGAGGACCAAGTCTCCAACCTGGAAGGAGCAGTGATGGATGTTCTGGTCGTGGTACCTCCATAGGCCTTGCTAGTACTAGACAGTCTAGATTGAGGTGGCCAGATGAGCCTCCTTGAGGCTATCGATGTCTTCTTCTCAGGTCTTCTCGGTAGCTCCTTCTTCATATCATAGTACCTTGGGGTTTTCAAGCAGCATGTCCACTGGGATCACAGCCTCCAATCCGTAGACCAGAAAGAAGGGAGTCCAACCGGTGGCTCTGCTAGGCTAGGTACGGAGGCCCTAGAGAACGGTAGACAATTCTTTCATCCAACGGCCGCCGTAGTTGTGCAGAGGATCAAACACTCATGCTTTAAGCCCTTGTAGAATAATCCCATCGCGTGTTCGACCTGCCCATTGGCTCGATGGTGTGCCACTGATGCATACTTGACATTGATGCACCATTCCTCGTAAAAATCTAAGAAACCAAGTGAGGCTTTCACTGTGGTTCTAGTTTTATGATGAGTGATTGACAAAGTTGGCTATGATGATTGTTGGTTGTCTGTGTATGGGTTGCATGGAGTTGTGTGTTTTGCTTGTCTCGTGTGTGCATGATTGAGATGCTTGTCAACTATCGATGGCGAGTGATCAGGGTTAGACAGGGAGTCTAATGCCAGATGGTCGAGGATGCCAGTTGAAGTTGAAAGTGATCTCAGGCGTATGCATGGAGACGAAGTAAGACATGGGAGAACGGAAGATCGTGACAAAGTGTTGATCAAGTCAGCGAAAGGGAAGCAAGTGCAAGTGACAAGGCGGCTCGAGAGATCGAGAGAGAGACTTGTTGGCAGTCGAGTTCGCGGACTGACGACACATGTCGAAGATCTGGGAGGCTTTGTTGGTTTTTGCTGAAAATCATCACATCTCAAAATATTTTTAATTCCAATAAATAGGAGTTAATTTTTCTGTTTAGTAATTTAGATTAAGTGTAATCTTTTAGTCTTTTTCGGAATTTTAAAATTCTAAAAAAATATTAAAAGAATAGGGTTAATGTTGTAATAAATTAGGAGTAAACATTAATGTATTTTTCAGAATTTATAATTATAAAAATACAATATGGCATTTAGGTAAATACTCACAACTTTCACCCTAATGGCATTTTGGGGATTACTTTAATGGGCTAGCCTATATAAAGACCCCATGCCTAAGGGTTAGGGCGGCTCTTTCCCATCAAACCATAAATTTAGTTTCATTTTGTGCTGTCTTTGTGTTCTGAAATTCTACTCACTTTTTGTGTTGTGAATCAATTTTTGCAAGATTTCTATTTAGAGGTTGTTTGCTTTCTTGCTGCCTTTGGCTCCTGTTTCTTTTGCCGGCCGATGAACAACGCATGCGCTGGAAAAGGTAGCGCCGCCAAGGAAACTACAAAGCTGCATCTGATTTCCTCACGGCAGCAGAAGATGTTCTAGATGCACTAAACTGTGTTCAGGGCCGTGCCTAGAGGGGGTCGAGCCGTGCGCTCGACCCGGGCCCCCACCTTCCTAGGGCCCACCCGGCCATCACAGTTTAATCAGGGGAATAGGAATGGCCGGTACGCGGAACATGATCGTGTAGCCGCTCACCCGCTTTTCTTCGAGGTCACCGAGAGCACCACCCGCGGTAGGCGCGGCTTCGCCGGTTATTGGGGCCGCCAGGCTCCAGTGCGCCAAGTGCCCAAACGCGACAGCGCACGCCACTCGCCGCAGCCCGCAGTGGCCGCACCTGCCGACCTGCGCTGCGCACGTGCACAACCTGCAGGCTGCAGCTGCTCCGCTGACCACTGGACGCCTAGATCGGCACCGCTTCGAGGCGCCCTGGCCCCTGCGTGCTCACGGCTCACGGTAATTAGTAGTGCATCACGTCATCACGGTAATTAGTAATCACTTTCTCTGTTGATGATTCATCTGATTTTGAGGAAAATAATTTGATATCGGAGTTAAGAATATTGCAAATGACACTGCCAGATAGATCAATGTCTGCTATGGAAATTTTTGAGTATGTCAAGGAAATGGATTGCTATCCTAATATATGTTGCTTATCGGATATTATTTATAATACCAGTAATCGTGGCATCAGCTGAAAGGAGCTTCTCAAAGCTAAAATTATTAAAGAATTATTTAAGGTCTACAATGTCTCAAGAAAGGCTAAATGGGCTGACAACTTTATGTATTGATAAGAACTTGTTAGATGATATTAATATTGCAGCCATCATTGATGATTTTGCATCAAGAAATGTTAGAAGACATTTTTAAGGTGATCTATAATATATTTAAGGTAATGATCTTACTTCTTTTTTTACCGCTTAAAATTTTCTGTGATACATTAAATTATTTTAGTTAGTTGATATATAATAGTAAAAAATAGTTCTTTGGTATTAGGGTCCCTATTTATAATTCCGCCCCGGGCCTCACAAAACTCAAGAACGGCCCTGACTGTGTTCACTTCTGGAAGTTCAGGTACTGTTTCTGTGAATCCTCTTGCTGTTGGGAGTCTTCTTTACCTTCTTAAAGTACATCCAGTGCGGTTTAAAGTTGCATCAAGAAATCTGATTTGTCAAATACTGTTCATGTGTTTTAAATTGAAAAGTTCTATTCTGTTTTTGGATTCTCATAAGTTGAAATTGTGTTCATATTTTCATTACTATTGCCGATGGTCTTTATTTTGCCATGTCTCCTTTTCCTGGATTAGCTACATCGATATCACAGTTTTGAAACTGTATAATCAATACTACATGCAGAGCTGTGCAGCACTTTCTTGCTCATCAATTCTGGCTAGGCTGTCTTCTCTCAGCTGAAACTGAAAGTTTCTTTGGCAAAATATCGGGTCCTTTAAAGAAGAATTCTGGCCGATCTCCCTTTTTGAATATGTGTTGATTTCATATCAAATGGTCTTCTGAATTTTCAGTCTGATTCATCTTCCAGTTTGCTCAGCTGTTGTCATTACAAGATCTAGTAATAAATTTCTTTGTTGATCAATGTTGTAATCTGTTGTCTCCACGTTTGCTTGGCATATCGGGATTATCAGCAGTACTAGCAACAATCTCATTGTGCTAGTTGCATGTTTTGTCAATGATTTGTCTACACATGCATTCTTTGTTCAGAAATCATGACTATTTGAGTTAATTTCTTGATGTAACTAGTGGACTTGATGATGGTGGTTTGCTACAAAAAGTGCATATAGACTGATAATACATCTTGTGAGCAATCAGTTTAATTAGTCACTACTGTAAACATTTTTGAAAAATTGTTGATATGATCTTCTTTGGGCTGCTGTTCAGTTTAGTTTGCTACTAAGGTACAATGAAACATGCTGAAACTCTTTGTTCATTTTTGATCCAAGAGACAATATGTTATTGAAGAATCTTGTCTAGCTTGGTGTTTATCTTGCTGAATCCCCTGCAATTATGTTTAATAGTCCATCATCAGTAGTGATTATATTCAGCAATCTGACTTGAGTTGATGCTAAATTCCATTTCTAAAAGTTTTAAACTCCGTCGGTAACTCAGTTGTCGATAGCTCTCTGTCGACACTCCATTTGTCGAACTAGGCAATCAATTTTGGAGAACCAAACTCCGACAGTACCTATCAGCAATTCATACTCCGATTTAAGTGGAATTTCAAAATTGATTTGATTTCAGTTCTGGTTTTGAATTGTAAGTCTCATTTTAGCTTTTGAAAGTTTAGAGGAGCGTTGGGTGTTCTGAACAGGCCATCTTATTGATGATAATTTGTCGAGGCGCCTATTCACCCTCCTCTAGTCATCCAATCCGATCCCACAAACTCTCAGAACTCATTGTCCGTGAACTGGGTCCCAAGATCAGTGTGATCTAATTGGGGACTCCGAATCAGTAAAGTATGCTCTCAATGAATTATGCGGCCTTCTTGGCGGTGCTTCTTCAGTGGCATGATTTTAATGCATTTGGTGAACTTTTCAATGGCCACAAACAGGTCATCATACTCTTGCGGTGCCTTTGATAACGGGCCTACCATATCCAGCCCCAGCAAGCAAACGATCAAGAGGACAAGATGGTCTAGAGAGCCTGAGTAGGGAGGTGATGTTGGCTGGTGAAGAATTGACAATCTTTGTAGCTGCGAACCAATTGGCGAGCAACCAAGTTAATGGTGGGCTAGTAAAACCTAGCCTGGAACGCTTTGTCGACCAGCGTACAGGGCCCGACATGGTTCCTGCAGGTCCTGAAATGTATTTCTTCTAGGATCTTTAGTCCTTCTGTCTTGGCAACACACTTTAGCAATGTTCTGGTGGATCTAGCTCTCTTGTATAACTCCAATCAAATCAAATCAAATCAGGACATACTTCTTCCTTCTTCGAGATAGCCGAATGGCGATGTCCCTATCTTGTGGTGCCTTAGAGGAGAGGATGAAATCGATCAGCGGTCGACGTTAGTATTCTTCTCCATCGGTGATGACCAGGACGGTCAGAGAAGTATTGTATTCCAAACATTGTGGTTCTTCAACCTTGATGGATGGATTCGAGAGCTCTTGAAGAAAGGTTCCTATAGGAATCATCATCCGGGATGACCCGAACTTATCTTCCAGCTTGTGGATCTCCTGGCAATAGGCATCCATCTTTTCGCTGACACAGGACCAATTCTTGTTTACTTGGCTGATTACCAACTTAGAATCTCCATACACCATGAGTTGTTTGATCAAGAGGGAGACGACAATGCGAAGATCATGGAGAAGAGCTTCATATTTGACCACATTATTCGGTGAGGGGAAGGTTAGGTGAAGAACATATTTGAATCTCTTGCCTTGGGGGGATGTTAGAAGTACCCTAGATCCTGCCCCTTCAAGGCCGAGGGACCCATTGAAATGAATGGTCCAATAATCCTGAATGGTGTTCACTAGTGCTAGCTGGAGCTCAGTTCATTCAGCGATGAAATCGGCGAGTGCCTAGGACTTGATGGCGGTGCGCGGCTTGAAGTCAATGGCGTACTCCCTGATATCTATGGCCCATTTAGCGATATGTCCGGTGGCATCCCGATTATGGAGGATATCACCGAGAGGGAACTCAGTAACCACCTCCACTGAGTGGGCTTGAAAATAATGCATGAGCTTCCGGACGGAGATAAGAATGGCGTATAGAAGCTTTTGCACCTAGGGATATCAGATCTTTGACAGCCCTAGGACTTCTGATATGAAGTATATTAGTTGCTGGACCGGGTAGGTGAGTCCCCTTTTAGGTCATTCGATGACTAGGGCGGTGCTGACCACATGGGTGGTGGCAACAATGTAGAGGACGAGAACTTCTCCTTGTGTCAACGTGGCCAGTGTCGGTGGAGTTGTCAAGAACTTCTTGAGGTTGGAGAATGCATGTTCAACTTCTTTTGTCCAGGCAAAGCCCTCTTTCTTCAGCAACTTGAAGAATGGAATCCCTCGCTCCCCTAGCCGCGAAATAAACCGGCCTAGGGATGTCATGCAGCATGTCAAACGTTCGCCATGTTTGACGTCGGTAGGCCTTGACATGTTTAGGATCACTGAGATCTTCTCAGGGTTTTCTTTGATGCCTCGGCAGCTGACAATGAACCTAAGCAATTTCCTAGTTTGCATTCCAAACACGCATTTCTCCGGGTTGAGTTTCCAGTGGAACTTGTGGAGGTTGCTCACCATATCTTGGAGATCCACAATGAGGTCTTCGGTCTTCTTGGTCTTGATAACCACATAGTCAATGTATGCCTCAACATTGTGGATGATCTGGTCAGCCAGACAACGTTGAATGGCCCATTGGTACATGGCCCCTGCATTCTCTAGGCCGAAAGAAATCGATGTATAGTAGTAGGCACCGAATGGAGTGATGAAGGTAGTATTACAATGGTATTCTTCCTCAGGCTGATCTAGTGGTAGCCCAAATAGTAGTCCAAGAAGCACAACAGAGCACTACTCGCGATTGAATCAGCAACCTGATCAATGAACGAAAGCGGGAAGGGATCCTTTGGACATCGCTTGTTGAGGGTAGTGTAGTCGACACACATCCTCCATTTCCCACTCTTTTTTTAGACAAGGACTGGGTTAGCCAACCAGTTTGTGTGTTGCACCTCCTTTGTAAATCCTGCTTCTAGGAGGCGAGTGACTTCTTCTCTGATGGCCTTCTTGTGATCTTCGACGAACCTTCGCATCTTTTGCTTGACCAGCTGAGTAGCCAGATCCACATGTAGTTCGTGCTCGATCAGCTCCCAGGGCACGCCTAGCATATCGGAGGGTTACTAGGGGAATATGTCGGTGTTGGACCGTAGGAAGATGACGAGCGCACTTTCTTATTTAGGATCAAGCGTAGTCCCGATCAGGGCCGTCTTGGAGGGGTTAGCGTCCAATAGCTGAATACTTTTGTACTCGGCTAGAGATGGCGTCAAGGTGATTGCATATGGTGTGGGACTCAGGATCTCGAGTTCATCGGTCGGCGTGGTCTTGTATTCTTGGAGTATTTCCTCCATTCAGATAGACAAGTCCAAGGCCTCACTCAACGTGAGGTTGTCCTACCCGCAGGCGTGTGAGGTGGTGATGTCTCCCCTCACGAAGAAGGCTCCGCCGGGTCCTGGGATCTTGAGGACTAGGTACGCATAATGCGGAACCACCATGAACTTGATGTGACGTAAAACTTGATGTGCTCGGTTCTGTAGTTGTCTCAGGCACCGAACATCACTGGTAGGGTGACCGTGCCTAGGGGGATGGAGGCCTTCCCTGGGACGATCCCGTAGAAGGGGGTGTCCATAATTTGGAGCGCCGAGAGGTCGACGCTGAGAGCCCCCAATGTCCCTTTAAATATGACATTAAGGCCGCTTTCCCCGTCGATCAACACCCTTTTAAGACAGACCTTCAGGATGACCAGGTTGACGACCAGCGGGAAATGCCCAGGCTTGGGGACATCTATCCACTGATCCCAGTGATTAAAGGCGATGGGGATCTCTGACCACCGAAGGCATTATATTGCCTCGGTGCCGATTGCGTTGACACGGCGGGCCATCAACTTCTTTTGAAGTCTAGATTCGGTGGCAACTTTGACGCCAAATATCATGGAAACTGTTCTGGCGGGCTCTTGGAAATCGTTCCCTGCTGAGGGAGCTGTTGATAGCAAAAAATGGCATCAATGGTTGAGATTGTCAAAATATCAATTTTGGTGATTTGGGCCAAAAATACACATGTCCGGGTGTAGGACCGAAAGTAGCGACCAGAGGGGGGGTGAATGGGCACCTAAAAATTTCTTACTAAACTATATTTTAATCTCAACACCCAAAAAAAACTAAACCAGACAAATAATATTTGCAAAGCAAATTTCAGGAATTAAAGTTGTCTAGCTTAAAAATAACCGGTGTCCTAATTAAATTGATATTAAAAATAAACTAAATAAAAATACAGCAGTAAATAAAAATATCTAGATAAAAACTCGAGATATTAATATTTCAGTCTAGAAATAAAATATTAATCAACTGAATAAAAACATGGATCATCCAGATATTAATTTAAAAATAAATCTAAAATATTCCAAGTAAACCTAGAATGAAAATATTACTGCGACTAATACTAATTTTTCTTTTTACACGAGCAGATTAAAGATATTCCAATAAAAATATGCGAGTACTAAAAATTATTTTAGCAGATTAAATTACCCACAAAATTTCTAAACAAATTTTCAGCTAATTAATTAATAGATGATTATCTCTAAAAATTGATCTAACAAAAAATAGGAGATTAAAACTTTTTACCTACATGCATAAACCAGCGTGAAACCAAACTATAGGAGCAACAAATATGTGGCCGCGCCTCGGTTTGCGTGCAAACAAAGAAGGAAACAAAACTTTGCCGTGGAAGAAAATTTGCCGTGCGCCGGTGCGGTACGAGGCCCGTGCTTTGCCTGCTGCCGTTCTTCGTGCATCCGCCGTGCGCACTGCGTGAGATTGGCCAGCGGGTCCCACGCGCGGACTGCTGTGTGCAGCATGCGGCGGACGGGAGCAGCACTTGATGGAAATCGCCGCCTCGCCGGGGCATGCGCACGTTCGCGTGGGGCCTGCCACAACAAAGAAACTCCCGCCGGTGAGCCAGCTTCTGCGCGCTGAAAAAGAACACTGCCAACCTGGAGCTCAACGCAGGCACACGTCTCGAGGGATCCAGAAAATAGTAGCCAGCTGCGGGAAGAACCGAAAGCGCTGTTGAGCAGTATCGAAGAAAATTTTGTAGATGAAAACTTTCGATGGAAAACTGAAAATAGGACTATAGATTGATATAATAAAACCGTCAACTATCCCTAAGGGGATAGGGGCCTATTTATAGGCAAATCCTAATACATGAAAAGACTACTTTACCCTCGGGTAAAATAAACTAACTCTAAAATAAATTCCGAAAATTACTAAAATATTATTAGAAAAATTAACTGACTCGAATAAAAATATTCTAAGCTTAAAAACTAAATATTAATATCCTAAAAGTGAATTAATGATAGATTGTCAGTTTTACGCCGAAACTGACAAAGCGTCCACCGTCTTCGCACCGGGTACCCAGATTGGGCCGACCCGACCCCGCAGCTTCCTCAGCCCGGCAATCGGTCGCTGCCCGTGTACCTGAGTCAAACCCAGTCAACAGACCAGTGGATCATCTGCCGCTCCTAGCCATGTACCCGGATTGGGCCAGCCCGACTCCGCAGCTCCTCTGCCCGACCATCGCTCACTGCCCGTGTACCTGAGTCACATGCGCCTCAGACTCGGCAGGTCTCCATCTCTCTTTCTTTGACTTCTGTTGACAATCACTCATCACATCTGGAATATCAAAACCATATTCTTCAACATGGTTTCTCAATCTCCCCCTTGATGAGTGCATTGTCAACATCCTTTTCAGCTCATCTCCAGAACCTGCAAAACATGTGGAAACAGAAAAACAAAGACAAAAGAAAAATAGAAGAAATAAAATAAAAGTTTAACCCTAATGACCAAAAGCCAAATAAAAGCACGAAAACGGTCATTATGGTTAACCAAAAATAAAGCCTCAAAAACAAGTGCAAATCTCAAAATTGCCAACAAGAATAAACTCCCCCTGAAATAAATCCCAGAGAAAGCCAAAAATATATCCAAAATTTCTCCCCCTTGTTGACAATTGGACTCATCAAGTGAGACTAAATGCACTTTAAAGAGACATAAACACAAACTCCCCCTGAAATGCAGCTCCCCCTCAAAATATGCCATGAATGCAGATGGAGTGCAGGTGGAGTGTGAAAAGCATGCTTCTTAGATATGATTAACTGTGATTACAACATCTAACATGTATATCAAAAGATATACTATCGAAGATACATGACATGATCAGTGCAACAGATGATATCTAAAGAAAGTCATTAGCACGCATTTTTCGATTTTTGCAAACAAAAGCATCACCACATATTCTAGTTGACAAGCAAGGTAAAACATGATATGCAAAAGCAAACTGATATCTACCAAGATAAGCATTGTCCAAATAAAGTGCTTCAGCAAACTTGTCATCTTTTTAAATTTTTCAGAGATTTTTTTTCATTTCTGCCAGGGGTTATTTGCATGTCAAACCTTATGCTAACCGACCAAGTCAAGCCTAGGCCAGAACTGGACCATCAGAAGCTTAAGACATTGGTCTTGGCATACATTACAGCGTCCTAGTTCATACCAAAGTGCTATGGTAAGCAGTCCAGAACAATGCAATGCGACAAAGCAAACCCACCTAGATCTTTTCTGATAATCATAAAAAATGCATAAATTTTTCATTTTTCTGAATTTTTATCATTTTATAGCACATTTTTCATATTTAAAGCATATGAATGTCCAAGTTGCATATCTGCATCTAAGTAAGGATCTAGCTACCAGGCATGTAAGAGATAGCGAGAGCATTCAACCTACACATGCTAGTTACCAGAAGCAATGGTGATCATTTTTCAATTTTAAAACATAAAAGTCATGCATATGACAAATATCAGATATATCATGTGAACTGAATTAGAACATGATCATCGACAAGTAATCAAAAGCATATACTAGCTAGAGAAAGTAAAGCAGATTAATCATATAATAGAAGCAAGCTCAAAATGTGATTGATGATTATGCATGATATGAACGCACACACAAAAAGACTCAATAAAAATACATAAGAAGGAAAAACTGATACCAATGAAAAGCTGACTCAAAATATCCTAAAAAAAGATACACAGCTCCCAAAACATGATCAATAATCATGAGTGGGACCAAACGGTCCAATGCCAGGTTTAGTAAAAGTGTTGAACCAGTGTCGAGCCATCTGCGCGTATGTAGGAAAGCAAAAGGAATCATATGAGTCTGGACTGAAACGCGGGTCAAAGTGCAGTCCTCTGTTCTTCCTAAAATCACGGTCGCAAGATCCAAAACCGTATACCGAACGATCTGGAACTCTGCAGGAACGAAAACCACCCTCCGGAGCACGATCATAAAAACCATCTCCACTACCACCAGGATCTTCGGCGCTGATGTGAGCGGCTCTTCGGTCTGTCCCCGAAGGCCATGAAGCAAAGGCCCACTGGATCGTCCTTGTCCTTCCCCTTTCTGATAATGATCTCCTCATCGCTTGAGCTCGATGAAGAGGAAGAAGACGTGGACCGCTTGGAGTAGCTCTTCTCCATCTCAGTGAAGAAGGCCTTATCGCGCTTCTTGTTCTTGTGTCCATTGCGCTTGGGGCAATCGGCGATGAAGTGTCCTAGATCACCACACTCAAAGCACCCGGATTTTGTGTCGTGTCTCTTGAACATTCTTCTGTCATAAACACGACGCACCCGGTTGTTAAAAAGACACAAATCATCATCTCCCAACGACTCAAGCTGGTCCTCAGTGATAGACATCAAAGAGAACCCAACACAACTCACAGAAGAGGGATCAACAGAAGGTGTAGCAAGGGCCAGAGACTTTGATCCTGAGCCAGTGAGATTTGATTTCAACTGGGTATCAACCTCGGTGGCCTTCAGCTTGCTAAACAAATCAGAAATGGTCAAGGTATCATAAGAAGTGCTCTCAATGATAGAGGATACCTTGATCTCCCAGATCTTTGGGTCCAAGGTATGGAGAACCTTGAGCGCATGTTCGTGATCTGAGACTAACTGAACACCCTCAGCCTTGTTGTCCTGAAGCTTATTTATGATCGACTGAAAACGACCAAACAATGCTTCAACAGATTCACCCGACTTTTGTGTGAAGTTATCATATTCACGCCGGTAGGTCTGATAGAGCCGAGCCTTGACCTGGGCTGTCCCCTCATGGTGTGCCTGGAGGGTAGCCCTGATCTCTCTCGCAGTGGAGAGATGGCTCACACGCTCAAATTCAGTGGGACCTAAACCAAAAAACAAGATGTTTACAGCTTTGCTATTGTTCACATGCTGAGCGATGATACCAGGAGTACCACGCTCAGCAACTGGCAATATGACAAACGTAGCGTGAACGCAAATGTCCCAGATGTCCGAGCTTTGGCTCATGAGATAGGCTCGCATGCGAGTCTTCCAATAATTATAGCCATAAGCTTCCAAGGACGGGACCTTGCCAGGATACGTCATGATCACTACGGGGGTTTAGAACCGGTTAAGGTATGGAAAACCCCTAACCTCGCTCTGATACCACTCGTAGGACCGAAAGTAGCGACCAGAGGGGGGTGAATGGGCGCCTAAAAAATTCTTTCGAATCAATGGCCTGCTCCCAACACCTAACGCACCTCAAAAGACTTAGCAGCAAAACGTAAACAGATTGCCTAAGCCTAAAAGTATCTAGCCTAAAAACGACCGGTGTCCTAGACAAAGAAACACCAACACAGTGCTAATAGGTAGATAAACAAAGCATTCAAAACATTGGCAGATCAAAGTTCATCACAACAATTCAAGCTGAGTACAAGTGAAACAAACGAGGAGTTACTGTTCAAAGTTGTCTCCAGTAAGGTACTTGGCGAAGCCTGCAACGTCGAAGCATGTAGTGTCGAAGCCTGCAGTGTCGAAGCCTGTAGATGACGAAGCCTGCTTCGAGGTATGATATCGAAGCCTGTTCGCTGAGGTCGTTCGAGGCCTGAGAGATAGCAGCCAAAGCCTTCTTCGAAGGGTACAATGCAAGAGTCAAAACAAACAATGATACATGAGGACTGCGTTTGCTGTGGGGTCCACAAAAACAACTTCGAAAATAGAGCTCTACACTTCTATCGAAGTCTGTAGACCGAGACTAGCTTCGAAATCGAAGTTTATAAAACAGATCAGTCAAGCAAGACTTCGCTTAGACCGAGAACCACCGTGCTAAAAAGTGAAGCTTCGGAGAGCTTAAAGCAAAGCAAAGCAACAGCTTAGAATGTACGAGCGAAGTCTGCAATTAAGTGACCCCCGAACAGACATGTACTCCTCTAAAAACAGACTTCGAAAATCTGTTCGAAGATACATCTGCATGCTCCGAAGTTTACTTCAAACACAGGACATTCGAAGTATCTTCGCTAGAGAGCTTCGCACCTAAAACAATCGGAGCCTGCTAAAACAAGAATACTAAAACACTTCGAACCGGTCGATGCTTCGAACAGGAAAACAAAGCTTCGAGAAAGACATGACAGCAAAGCGTCGGAGAAAAAGGCAACAGCACAAAGCAGGACCTAGCCACGCATATTCATGTGCTAAGCTGCTGCACTAGACACCTCCTGCCATGACATCCTAGCAGAGCTAGCAATTCAGAAGTACTAGGCTGAAAAGAAGTAGGCTGCAGCTACAAGACTAGGTGCTAGCCACAGGAAAGACAACACGGACAAACAAAAAAACTGCTAGCACAACTATTGACAAGACAACACAGACTACTGTAATTAAAAATCAGTAGTAGGAAAGAACAAACCAGCCATCATAAAATAATAGGGATGCAGAAATCGACATGAGATTAAACTAAAAAAATACTAGTGCCAAGCTCTGTGCTTCTGAAAAATAGAGAGAGGAAAGTTGTAGCTCTATGCGAAAGCTACTCAAGAAAGAAACCAGGATAAAATATTTAAACATTAAAATCACAGATTCCAAAACTGTAAGCACATGACTGTTTCAGACGTCAACAACAGGATTCAGTTGAAAATATAAACTAAACTCAGTCCATGCGTATGATGAATAAAAACTCAGTCCACAGATGAAACAACCAGAGAAAACTAGAGGACTGCACCTAGGGTCCGTCGCAAGAACACATGCAGTACGCAGCACGCAATACATAGTGATTCGGCTCCTGCGCACACGCTTCACAGAGAGATTGTCTTCTTGGAAGAACAGAAAGAACAGTGGCAGTGCTCAAAACAGGAGACGAACAGAAAAACAGCGTGGGGAAAGTGAACTCAAGTTTGTCATTAAGTGAGTTAACCCTAACCCTAGGGATTGGGGCCTATTTATAGGCAGCCCAATAAATGGGGAAAATGCAGAAATACCCCTAGGGTTTTTTACAGACGCTGAAATAAATGGAAAAGACCAAACTACCCTTAGGATATTTTTACAGACTCGACTGACTGACTGTGGGCCTAGGGACAAAATAGTAAACTCCTATTTACATATGACTTATCCGGAAGCTAAGCTTTCGTAGCGACTACGGCTTCTCTTTTGGACAGTCCGATGCGAGATCAGCGGTCGTCAGTTTTGCGCCGAAACTGACAAAGCGTCCACCGGCTTTGCACCAGGTACCCGGATTGGGCCGGCCCGATTCCCTAGCTTCTCTCAGCCCGGCAATCACTCGCCGCCCGTGTACCTGAGTCAATCCTGGTCAACAGCCCTGTGGATCCTCTGCTGCTCCTAGCCCATGTACCTGGATTGGGCCAGCCCGACTTCGTGGCCCCTCTGCCCGATAGTCGCTCGCTGCCCGTGTACCTGAGTCACACGCGGCCCATACGCAGCAGGTCTTCTCTCTTTTTTCAGTCCTCTTTGACATCGTTGACAATGGCTCATCCCATCTGGAGCCATGAGACCCACGCTATTCAGCATGGCTCCTCAGGAGTGAGGCTGGAGAACCATCTACAATGTCCTGTCATGTGGCGAGAGCATCCTGAATCAATGATCCAGACGTCCTCAAGTCCTCGATCCTGCACGATCAGTGGTCATAAGTGGGAGCAAATGGTTCGGCACCAGGTTTAGCAAAAGAGCTAAACCAGTGTCGAGCCATCTGCTCAAAGGAAGGAAAGCAAAATGAGTCATAACAGTTTGGACCAAAGCGCAGCTCAAAGCGTGGTCCTCGGTTCTGCCTAAAGTCTTGGCCACGAGGTCCAAAGCCGTATCCAGAATGACCTGGAGCTCTGCCGGAGCAAACAACACCCTCCAGAGCACGGGCATGAAAGGCGTCTCCTCTACCACCACCTACATGACTTGGCCTGGCCTCTAGCCTCTCCCCACATCGAGGGACTCTCTGTCTACCACCCTACTGGTAGAACTGCTCCTGCCCACCTCGAGCTCTCTCTGTGCACTCAACCCACTTCCTCTTGAAGCAAAACTCCTCAAGATGCCCGTCTCTCTAACAATACTCACAGTGATATGTAGGCTTCTTGGGATGTGGTTGAGGCTTGGGGTTCTTGGGTTTGGTGGTGTTGGGTGTAGACTCTTTGGTGTGAGAGGGTCCACGTAGAGAGTCTAGAGAAGTGTGGAGATGTTTGTGCTTTGAAACCCAGATGGGTTTTTTGGGTGGAGCTTTAGGTTGTTCTTGGAACACTCCATCCTTGGGTTGACTAGCCTAGAAAGACTCAGTGGAGTGAGTCTTGGGATATCTATGTTCAGGAGTCATCTTACTCCACTCCACTACTCGGCTAATGGCACTCTCAAAACCATCCTTGGTATAGGTGTAACCTACCCCAAACCAATCCTGCCTCTTGAACTGCTGGATCATCATGCCGAGCTGTGGCTCTCTAGAACTGACCCAACTCAGGATCTGACGAAGGTAAAAGTTCTCATTCTGAGCATCAGCTAGCTCCTCTCACAAGGAAGCTAGTACCTCCACCTGAGACAAGCAGATCTCACACTCTCTATTGACTTGGACAAACTTCTCAGCTTTCAGCTTGATCAACTCCAATATAAGAGACAAGTAGTTCTCACAAACAGTGGGTGGAACCGATAGTGTCTCAAGCTCTAGCCTAGTCTACTTCATTTCAGCTCTAACTCTCTCCAACTCGCCCAACTGCTCATCACCCATAGCTTTCAGCTCAGCTAAACTATCTAGGTGGGATGGGCAGTCAACACAGAACATGACGACAGTGGCATGAGCATCTACCCTCTCTGTGTACCTAGACTTCAGAGTCATCAGGTCACACAGTAACACCTCACAGTTTGGGCACTCACTGCTACCACCCAAGCAAGGGGAAGAAGATAGACTCTCAATCCTAACGTTGGCCACGACAAGCTCACTCTCAAGCTCATCTATCCTCTTCTTAGCCCCTCTAAGCAGTTTCTCCCGATACCTCAACTCCTAATGGTTCTCTTCAAGTAAATCAATGACTTCTTGTTCATAGGAGGATACCTTCTCATCGTTGTCTTTGTCGTCGGAGTTGTCGAGGGAGTCCTTCTCTTCCTTATCCCCAAGAGCCATTGAGCAGAAGCTCTTGCGGGATCTTCGGCGGTGATGTGAGCTTCTCTTCGGCTTGTCCCCGAAGGCCATGACGCAGAGGCCCACCGGATCATCCTTATCCTTCCCCTTCCTGATCACGATCTCCTCATCGCTTGAGCTTGATGAAGAAGAAGACGACGAAGACCGCTTGGAGTAGCTTCTCTCCATCTCAGCGACGAAGGCCTTGTCTCACTTCTTGTTCTCATGTCGGTAGTCCTTCAGGGACTTTCAGAAGAATCTTGTCTTGGGCTTGCCCTTGGTGAAGGTGGAGCTGTCATGCTTGCCGGAGTCGTAGGAGCCACCACCAGTACCCTTCTTGTGACCATTGCGCTTGAGGCAGTCGGCAATGAAATGACCTAGATCACCACACTCAAAGCATCCGGATTTTATGCCGTGTCTTTTGAACATTCGCTTATCATAGACACGATGCACCCGGTTGTTAAACAGACACAAATCATCATCTCCTAGCGACTCAAGCTGGTCCTCAGTGATAGACATCAAGGAGAAGCTAGCACAGCTCACAGAAGAGGAGTCGGCAGAAGGTGTCGCAAGGGCCAGGGTTTTTGATCCAGATCCAGTGAGATTTGATCTCAACTAGATATCAACCTCTGTGGCCTTGTGCTTGCTGAACAGCTCTGAAATAGTCAAGGTATCATAAGAGGTGCTCTCAATGATAGAAGATACCTTGATCTCCTAGATCTTAGGGTCCAAGGTATGAAGAACCTTGAGCGCCTGCTCATGATCTGAGACCAGCTGAACTCTCTCGGCCTTGTTGGCCCGAAGCTTGTTGATGATCGATTGAAAATGACCAAACAAGGCTTTAACAGATTCACCCAGCTTTTGTGTGAAATTTTCATATTCACGCTGGTAGGTCTGATAGAGCCGAGCCTTGACCTGGGTTGTCCCCTCATGGTGTGCCTAGAGGGTAGCCCAGATCTCTCTAGCAGTGCTGAGATGGCTCACACGCTCAAACTCAGTGGGACCTTAACCAGAAAACAAAATGTTCATCGCTTTGTTGTTGTTTTGATGTTGGGCGATGATCTCAGGGGATGTACGCTCAGCAACAGGAAATATGGTGAAAGTAGCGTGAACACAAACATCCCAAATGTCCGAGCTCTGGCTCATGAGATTGGCTCGCAAGCGAGTCTTCCAATAAGTATAGCCAAAAGCTTCTAGGGACGGGACGTTTCCAAAAGAAGTCATGATCACTATCTGGGTTTAAAACCAGTTAAGGTATGGAAAAACCCTAACCAGGCTCTGATACCACTTGTAGGACCGAAAGTAGCGACCAGAGGGGGGGTGAATGGGCGCCTAAAAAATTCTTTCGAATCAATGGCCTGCTCCCAACACCCAACGCACCTCAATAGACTAACAATGAAAAGTAAACAGATCAACAGATCCAAAAATAATCTATCCTAAAAAACAACCGGTGTCCTAATCGAAAAGAAACAAACTCAGTGCTTAAAGGTAGATTAAAAGTGTATTCAAGTCACATTCATTTCAATCACTATAGCAACAGACATCACATGCAGTTTAAAGTCATTCATGTAACAACTAGCATCTCCACAAGGATTTCACCAAATCACAGGTCTGTAAACAACTTAGCACATAGTGATCATGCAGTAGTATTAAGCGACTAGTAAATTATCCAGAATAGATCAATTCTAGTGCCTAGATCCTAGCTGAGACAAGAATAAACAAGTACTCTATACAACGATTGAATAACCACAGAAAAACACTACCAGAGTAATTTTAATCCGGCCAACTATTGAATCAAAAGCATAGACACGATTTTCGAGGAGAAAAACAATTGATTTAATGTTAATCACGTTGCTACAGTGTCTACGAACTCATCATTTTGCATGCGTGATCTTCTGTCCTCGTGGATGCTGCGCCCGGTCCTTTGCTTCTGCTCGAAATGCCATGGCTTCCGTTGGATTCACACGCCTGCTGTTCATGCGCTTTCGCATGCCTGTTCCTAGCTTCCACATGCTGCTTCTTGTGCACTACTGCGTGATGTGCACCTTGGCCAATGCATGTGGCAGCGTAGCTGCTGCAGGGCTAGCGCTGTAGCCTGCTGCTAGCCGTGCCACTTGGCTGCTACTGCACGAGGATAGGCATCTAGCACTAGCCTGCCGACTAGCCGCACTGCAGCGCTGCGAAGCTAGCGGCCGAAAAACAAGCGGCCAAAAAATATTGCTTGGAGAGAAAAAACCAGATGCGGTAGCGGCGATTTTAATCAAGATGAACACTGGCGGCGGAGAAAACTCAGAGAAAAACACGGTGGAAAAAGCGACCCAAATTTTTGAATTGGTAAAGTGATTTCTAAAAAATGGGTGACCCTAACCCTAGGTATTGGGTCCCTTTTATAGGTAGCCCAATAAATGGGAAAAATCAAAAATACCCCTAGGGTTTTTACAAACGCTGAAATAAAAATGGAAAAAAACCAAAATGCCCTTAGAGTTTTTTATAGACTCGACTGACAGACTATGGGACTAAAGGCAAAATAGTAAAAACCTAAATAAAGATAACTTGTCTTGATGTGGAGCTTTCGTAGGAGCTACGACTTCTCCTCAGAACGGTCAGATCCGAGATCAGCGGTCGTTAGTTTTGCACCGAAACTGACAAAGCGTCCACCATCTTCACACCGGGTACCCGGATTGGGCCGGCCCAATTCTGCAGCTCCCTTAGCCCAGCAATCGCTCACCGCCCGTGTACCTGAGTCAATCCCGATCAACAGACCAGTGGATCCTCTGCTGCTCTTAACCCATGTACTCGGATTAGGCTAGCTTGACTTCGCGACCCTTCTACCCGACAGTCGCTCATTGCCCATGTACCTGAGTCACATGCGGCCTAGACATAGCAGGTCTTCTCTTCTCTTCATGTCCTCTATGACTTCCGTTGACAATCACTCATCACATCTGGAGCCATGAGGCCCATGGTCTTCAACATGACTCCTCACTCGCCCCTACCGAGCTTCTTCAAAAGAGAGTACAACATTAAGTTGGTAGTGGCGCCACCATAAACAAGCATCTTGGAGATCGGCTTTCTGTCAATGTGCCCCTTAACGTAGAGAGGCTTCAAGTGACGAGTTGTATCCTCGGGCTTTTCGAAAATAGCATCTCGTGGGCCGAGGTTCAACTAAGTGACCTCAGCCTCGTCTCGTGGTAGTGCGAACTTGGCGGGAAGCATGACGACGTTTATGTATATCGCCTAAGGTGCAGGGCCCTCGGAGACGGGCGTGCAGTAGTCATCGAGCATGTCGTCGTCATCACTCAGAACGGGGGCTGAGTTTTTTGTATCAACCATCTTGGGCTTCCATACTTGCTTAACAACTGGCCGAGGGCGGATTTCCTCGAAGATGGCGTCTCGCTCATCCTCGGCCTTCTTCTCGCGTATCTCCTGTGACCGCAGACGTTGTAGGCACCTCTTCTGTGATTTGGACATGCCCGGAGGTGCCCAAGATGGTTGTGGCTTAGTACCAGGTGCCACCAACTTGTTCCTGTGATTTTTGGCCGAGCAGGAATTACCCGGGTCGACCTCGTAATCTCTGCGCTTGGTGAGAAACTTTCCCTATACCCTGTCGGTCGGACCGGCCTCGTTAGGCCGATTGGACCGGGCTTTGGTGATGGCTTTGGCTGGACTAAGGACTTACCTCCATCGTGCTTCGGTGAGGGGGCCTTCGAATGGGGACTTCCTAAGACCCTACCTTGTCTGTGAAAGCTTCGGAGTCCCTCTCCCTCGCCTCTTCATGCTAGTCTTCCGTGGCTTCGTCCTGTATGAGTCGATTCAGAGGTACCACGGACAGCTTGTGGAAAACGTTCCTCTTCGCCGTGTCCACTTGTCCCTGCCAATCATAACACTCCGAAGGAAAATAGGGGCAACATTATACTGCGAAGGGTACTCTAGCGGTGAGGTGTAGTTCAGAGCCCACAAGGATCCTGACCAGTAGTATGGCGGGGGTATCAGCGGTTCTAGCGGCTTCGCCCATTGCGAGCCGAACCCATTGCCCGGAGGGGGGTTTGACCACGTCGAAGGTACTTCGGACCATACCAGCGAGGGGTCCCGCCAGGACGGAGGTATGTTCAACCATTGCAGATCGAGAGCTCCCGCCAGGGGGCTTGCCAAGAGCGGAGGTGGGTTCAGCCACTACGGTCCGAATTCACCCAGCGGAGGGTTCGGCCATTGGGGTCCGAACTCACTATGCAGAGGGTTCGGCCATTGGGGTCTGAACTCACTATGCAGAGGGCTCGGCCATTGGGGTCCAAACTAACCCTTCGGGGGGTTCGGCTGTATATTTAGGACTTGTATATTTTCTGCCCAAAATTTCCAAAATTGATATTTTGACAATTTCGACCATTAATACCATTTCTTGCTATCAACAAGTAGCATCAATGCCGTCATCGCCCATCAAATAGCGGTTATGTCTCTTGCCTCCTCCAGCCCTCATGACCACCTCTCCATCGATGTTATATTGGGCTAGGTCATAATCAGCACCATACACATCTCTTGCCATCGTAGAGTAATCTTGAAGGCGTTGATATGCGTTTGGGTTGGTATATGATTCAGTGGGGTCATCTAGATTATAGGTGTTGCCTTCAACCGCCCTCCCTTTGTGAGTCAGGGCAAATGCCATGACTTGGGAGCATACTTGGCCCGCGCTGGCTGTTGACTGCAACAAGAAACAATTAGAGCTATATTGTGCAATTAAGCGAAAAGAAGAAAGAAAACAAGTAACTTCATACCCATCTCGCGCGGTACTGGTCGAGGTTCAGTGACCCTTGATGGTGCGGTGCCCTCGTCATGAGTAGGTGTCTCTCTCGGCAAGCATTTGACTGCTCTGCCAATCGTGAGAACACCACTTATCAACAATTTGCCCCCAGCATTCAAGATGAGTGGCACACCACTGTGGAGGGACCTACATATACAAGTGAAATTGATAAAGAAAAAATATTAAGTATTGCAAGACAAATGATAATGTACTTACCATCATGTATTTCTCACGTGTCAGATATGTAGTCCGGGCATCCTTTTTCTTGATCCTCTGTTTAAGGTGCTGAGCGTAGTAGTCGATCACGTCTTGAATACGAGCCTCATAATGCATGTCAGTGACAAGCTTCCTCGTGGCTCAGTTGATAACAGCGGTAGCCTAATCCACATACCCCTCATCATACCTATAAAAGTCCTGCATATAGATGTAAAGAGAATGTTATGTAATCCACATGTGAATAATATTGACAAAAATATTAAGAACAAAAAATTACCCAGAGCTCAGCACTCACTCGGTCGGCTAGGTGGGCAAATTGTCTCCCTTCTCGGTCAGGGGCGTCTGGTGCACTTTCGTAGTGCCTCCATGAGTACGCCGACTCCATCCACCCTCCCATCAATAGAAACAAAACCAGTGAACTTCTCCCTGATAAGAAGCCCGAGGATGCCATTTACAAGGTGTGAGCACTCGCGGCCTCCCCATTCAACTATTATCCAGTTCCTACCCCGGTGTCATAAAAAACTATTAGTATATGTGTCAAAAAAATAAACTGACAAAATGAATAAATTATAGACTTCCTATAGCAACTTACCTATTTCCATCTGGTTGGATGAGTCCACGATGATCAGCTAGTGGCACCGGTTGCCTCGGGAGTGATGAAAGACCACGCAACAACACTGCAACCTCCCCTGTAGCCTCCTCCTCTCCCTCTATCCTAACCTCCTCCTCACCCTCTGCCCTAACCTCCTCGTCCTCCTCTTCCGTCCTAGTATTCTCCTCCTCCACCTCATCCGGCACGTAATCAAGGTTGAGACGGGAGGCCTGTCTCTGGCTCATAGTTTCACTCGAGGCTGCGGGTGCCTTTTCTCTCACGGCTAACTTCTTCGTTCTCGTACCTCGAGGTCTATTTGAGGACCCGACCTCATCTTGAGAGATAGATGGATTTACTTTTACGGATTTTTTCAATTGTGACATCTATTTTTTTCTTTAAACCCCTCACCATTTTCTAATCACCTAATATGAAAAGAGTAAATCACTTTAGATAAACTGTGCAATGTGTAATAAACACATTTAATATACAATTAAACACAATTCTCATATATCTTCTAGAAATAGTCATTGTCATCTGGATTTACTGGATCATATGTATTGTCATCACTATCATGTGATATGATATAATCGTCCTGTTGATCAGGAGGTGGAATGTTGTCGTCACTGTAATTGCCAAAATGTAATCTCTCTAGTAGTTCTAAGTCCTTGCCATTCTGAACCTCGTCTCCTTCATTGACATCGACACCACTTTCATTATGTACTTCCATCGTCTCCATCAAGTCAATACAAACATGCTTGGTAGCCCATCTTCTTGAAAGAACTCTCTGTCATATGTGTTGGGGTCTATGTTATAGTCTTCATTGTTGGGAATAGGCAGTTTACCATGTGGTGACACATTATACAGAACATCCCAACCTTTAATACGTGCGATGGTTTTGCATAGGTAGGGGAGATAGTAAACTTGTGTTGCCTTTTGAGCCACGATGTAAACATCTTCACTCGACAAGGTGGTATCTTGACGAATTTCGATTAACCCAAGATTGGGGGTCTGTCTCACTACTTTGGGATTGAACCAGTGGCATTTGAATATAATGGGATTAAGAGGTTTTATCCTGTTGAAACTCAATTTGTATTTTTTTGAGTCATCCATAGTAGTCAACCCTAGCTATGCCCGGAGTAAAAACTCGGAAATTTGTTGTTCTTCGATTAGGTCGGCTCTGTTCATGGCTTGTTGTATGGAAATGATAGCAGTTAACGTCATAAGCTTTGAATGTCTTGACCTTGTAGGCACAACCATTTGCAACTTGACTCAACTCGGAACTCATAGTCTTGTCGGTTCTTCCATATAGGTTTAAATGCGACCAACATGTGTATTAGTCGCATATAAGATATAATTGAAACGTAAAACTAACTAGAAGTTAAGTTAATAAATACCTTATTTTTGAACCAAGAAATGAAATCGGGATGGCCATTTCCCACACCATACTTAATAAGGACAGTTGATTCCTCAATGTGAGGGTCCCTTGATCAATGCCAAAATCATCGATGAAATTCCCTAAAGAAAAGGTATAAATCGATGTTAATATCGAAATAAGAAAGAAGAAATTGATGGTGTTGCTTATTGAGCACTTACTCAATGTTTGGCTCCACTTCACAAAGATTTGTTAGGACATATAGCATAATCAAACGCCACTCTTCATGTTGTATGGTCTTGTTAGCCACACCACTTGCGCTTCCTAGTTGGCCTCTAAAGATGCTGAGATTTGATTCTTCTTCCAGAAGATTGTAACGGGAAGGTGGATTATGAACGCTAGGAAGATTGTCCGCGTAATATATAGTTCTGAAGTTTGACACCTCCTCCAGAACATATGCCTCGGCTATGGATTCTTCAATTTTGCACTTGTTCTTACATTTATTCCAAAGATCTTTTGGAATCTCTCAATTGAATAGAACCAATGGCTCTAAACCGGACCTCCCATTAGGGCCTCATATGGAAGGTGCAAGATCATGTGTTGCATCGGATTGAAAAAACCAGGTGGAAAGATCTTTTCTAACTTGCATAGCAACACAGACGCTAGAGTCTCCATGTCTGCTACTACGGTGTGAGACAACTCTTTAGCATAAAGTTGTCGGAAGAAATTACTCAATTCAGCAGCTAGCACTCGCGAGACATCCTCAGGGACATAGCCTCGAATCATCACCGGGAGCAGCCGCTCAATCCATATGTGATAGTCAATACTCTTGAGCCTGTTTATTCACAGAGTAGCTAGATTAACTCCCCTCTTCATATTAGCTGCATAACCATCAGGAAACATCAAGGTTTTAAACCACTCAAGTACTTCCCTCATTTGTGCCCTTGTTAGAACAAAATCGGACTTTGGCTTCATTCAGAATTTCCCACTTCTAGGAGGTATCATGTCGAGCTTGGTTTTGTTGCATACAGCCGCTTGATCCACTCGGGCCATGACGTTGTCTTTCGTCTTTTCAGGAATGTCCATGATTGTGCCGAAAATGGCCTTGACAACATTCTTCTCGGTGTGCATTACATCAATGTTGTGCGGAAGAAGGAGATCATCAAAATAAGGAAGATTTCATAAACATGGCTTGTGAATCCATGCATGATATTCACCATATCCGATAAAACCATCTCCTTATGTATTGATTTGCAAAGACTCTAACTAAGCACGAACATCAGCACCGATCATCTTAGGTGGTGTTGAGTCTTTAACACACACACTTTTTGTAAAGTTCTTCATATCCTTCATGAATGGATGGTTTCGAGGAAGGAATTGTCAATGCTTGTCAAACGAGGAATATTTGCCACCTTTAGCCAGCAAAATGAACTTCATAGCCGACCAACAAATCGGGCATGCGAACTTGCCATGCACACACCAGCCGCAAAATATTGCATATGCTGGTAGGTCATGTAGAGAGTACATGTACCAGACATGCATTCTAAAGTTTGTCTTTGTAGATCGGTCATATGTCCACATACCGTCTTCCAAGGAACGAACCAAATCATCCATCAACGGCTCCATATACACACTCATATTTTTCCCCGGGTATTCAGACCCTAGAATTATCAAGGACAAGAATATGTTATGTCATTGAAAGATGACGCCGGGAGGGAGGTTGAGGGGAATAACAAACATTGGCCAATAACTGTATGCGCAGTCATCATACCGTATGGATTGAACCCATCTGTTGCTAGAGCAATTTGTACATTCCATGGCTCTAAAGATTTCTCGGGATGGAGGTGATCAAACTTTTTCCACGCTTCTCCATATAATGGATGACCTAGCTTGTTAGGATTGTAACGAATCTCATTTTTATGCCATGTCATCTATTTGGCAAATTTCTCGGTCATGTACAATCGTTGGATCCTCGGTATGAAGGGAAGGTACCAAAGGATCTTCACGGGAATTGAGAGTTGTTTCTTCCCACCATCAGCGGAGTCTACCTCAAGATACCTAGAGGATTTGCATTTCACGCAACAGGTTGCATTTGCGTACTCTTTCCTAAATAAGAAGCATCCGTTGGGACAAACATGTATTTTCTCATAAGGCATCTTAAGTGCATGGAGGACTTTCTTCGACTCGTACATGCTCTTAGGAAGATTGTGACCTTCTGGGAGGAGGCTACCAACAACTGACATAATGACATCGAATCATTCTCGGCTCAAGCTAAACTGGGACTTGATGACCATTATCCGTGCGATGGCATCCAGTTAAGAAACCCTAGTGTGTCCGTGAAGAGGTTGTTGTGACGCGGACAACATGTCATAAAATGCTTTTCCATTGGCTCTGGCACTTCCTCTTCACATGCTTGGTCAAAATGTGCATCCTCAAAGACATCTAGCATGAATCCAACCCGTTCCTCATCATCGTCCATGCGTTGTCGCAACACCTCATCTCTAGGACATTGGGACTCACCATGGTACATCCAACGAGTATAATTTATCATAAACCCATATTTGCAGAGGTGTTTTACCATGGCCTCCTTTGCTTTTCGACGCTTTTTCTCGCACCGACTACATGGACACCAGGTCTTGCCACGTCTATCCTGCCTACCAAATGTTGTCTCTAAGAATACTTTAGTATTCTTGATCCAATCCATGGTCACCTCGGCCTGTCTAGGGCGACCCGTGTACATCCACTCATGATCATCCATCTTATACTAAACTAGGAAACAACACCGGTGTTTAGGGTTAGTGGGAAACGAGATGCATCTAAAAGTCTAATAGGTAAGGATAGGTCCTAATCCCACTAGAGGATGCATAGATTGAGCTCGTTTTCATGCTCCGTTCCGATCCGACCCAAGGTTTTGGCAGCACCTCCCCACTGTTCTCCAAACGCACGTCTCGACAACAATTACGGCCACAGATATGCAAAGACATGCATATTCCAAACCGTAACTCTTCCGAATGGGAGACGCCTAGGTTATGCGACAATACATAGAAAATCAAACAAAACTCAAAAAGAAAAGGCACAATGGCCATAGATAACATAGCACGATGGCCGACATCCACATACACATGTCACGGTTGTATGACCAGCATCCACATACACCACATATTCATCATGTAAGTATTAAGACATAAAAAGATATTACAATGATTGCATTAAAATTTCTAAAACTTGCATATATTAGAACAATATAGACATGCCATTTCATTATAGATTTTATAATTAAACATATTAATCATGGCATTGCATTACACAATATACAATTAAATATGGCATTGCATTATAATAATTAAACATGGAATTATATTATAAACATGGCGTTGCATAACAAAATATACAATTAAACATGGCATTGTATTATAATAATTAAACATGGAATTGAATTATAAATATTACATTGCATTACAAACTAATAATCTTATTTCCAAACAAATTGACCAGGGCAGAATCGGGCGAAGGGGAGATGACGACGGGATGAGATCGACAGTAGTGATAGGTGACCTAAGGTGTTGCAGGGGCCGGAGGCCGATGGTCTGGAGATGGCACGAGGGTCGGTGGCCTAGGGACGGTGTGGGGGCTTGTGCAGGGGCAGTGCGGGGGCCGGCAGGGGCAGCGTGGGGGGTGGTAGGGATGCCGTGTGGATGGCGAGGGGGGCAGTGGGGGCCGGCGAGGGGGCGGCGCGGGCGACAAGGCCGGGGGCGTGGGGGTGGCGCCGACCGGAGCGGGGGAGGGTCGCTAGGGGCGGGTGGCGCGCGGAGGCCTGCGGCGACTTGGGTGGGGTATGGTGCGGGCAGAGTGGGGAGTTAGATCTGGGCACAGTTGCACCCAGGTCTATGGGAAATACCTCAAAAGGACATTCATCGAGTGCCATTATGTGCGGCACTTCACGAAGACTATATTTTTTTAAAAAAATCGAAGTTCGCCGAGTGCTTTATTGGAGGCACTCGACAAATATCCCGAACATACACTTTGTCGAGTGCCACTCAGTAAGGCACTCAGCAAACTATTTTTTTAAAAAAAAATCTACTGTTCGCCGAGTGCCTTAATGAGCGGCACTCGGCAAAGTACTTTTTTAAAAGAAAATATATAGTACATATATAGTAAACTGCCAAGAAAAATTGCTATTTTTTCCATGATATACAATATACACTAAGGTTTAATATTACAAAATAAGTTTTAAGGTTAAAAAATAAATATCGATTTGCTTTAAAATCTAAAGTCATTCCTTAACTAAACTCTAAACTTCCGTCCATAATCACCGGTTTCTAAACATAAAGCGTGAAAATTTTCTCAAAACATTTTAATTTTTTTATCATGGAATATACGTATAATATTATAACACCATGCCAAGTTTAAGGGTTTTTTATGGTTTTTTTTGAATTTTTTAAAATTAAAACACCAAGAATATGTGTGTTGTCGATGGAGTGCCTTCATCTTGATATCTTAAATTTTCTTTACCTTTACTGTGTAAGGAATAAATTAGCTCTTAAAATAGAAGTATGATTTTTTTAAGAAATTTTTTTTCGTTATTTAATGCTCTTGCAGTTCAAAATTGATATATTTCAATTTAAATCCTAGAAAAAGATTTAATTAACTAAAAATAGCAAACTATACGTAAAAATGCCAATTTTTGCCATGGTATTAGATACATTGGACTTTCATAGTACGGAAAGTTTTAAGTTTAAAGAAAGATTTAAATATTGATTTTCTTTTAAACCTAATTCATTCCATCCCTAAACTCCTAAACCTTCTCGAAGATTCTCCAATTTCTAAATATCATACATGAAAACTTTGTAAAAACATTTTCAATTTTTTATCACAGTATATATGTATAATATAATAAAACCATGTCAAGTATTATATTTTTTAGCATCAATTTAATTTTCTATAATTAAAAACCATTAAGTTCAATGTTGCCACCCGATTGTCGTAGCTTAGATTTTTTAATATTTACTTATATTTAGTGCTAAAATATTAAAAATGAATTCATGAACATGAATATGTTTCTACAATTGTTTTGTCATTATTTCATGTACATGCAATTCAAATTTGACCTAATTCAAATTAAATCCTAGAAACATGATTAATTAATTAAAAATAGAAAACTTGCTCAGAAAAATATGAAAATTTTCCATGGATTAAAAATGTTGAATTATGACTATAAAAAAAATAAGTTCAAAACATATTTAAAATGTGACATAGCTCAACATATGCCTTCACATGAAATAATGGGTATTTTCACTTTGCCGAGTGTTTTTTTATAAAACACTCGGCAAAGCAGACAACTTGGAGATGTGGCGGAGCACGTTTGCCGAGTTCCTGTTAGTGGTACTCGGCAAACCCAATTTTTTCTCGCACCGTTATAACACCGACCAAACTACAGGGTAACTCGTGTTTTCAAAACCTTCGCCGAGTGTTCCTGACTTGGCACTCGGCAAACAGTGGTTTTCGCCGAGTGTATTTTAGGATACACTCAACAAAGATTATTTTGCCGAGTACCCAATAAAATACAGTCGCTAAACTATCCGGCACTCGATAAATATTTTGTTTCCGGTCGTACTTCGGAGAGGGCGCCGCCGCCTCGTCCGCCCCACAGGTCGGACCACTCCTCGTGCCCGTTGCGCTCGTACAGGACAGACATGGCATCCACGACGTCGCCGTGCCGGACCATCACCTTCACCACGCGCTCTACGCCGCGCGCGCATGTCCATGTCCCGAGCACGGCCGCCGACGCCGCCGCACGGCCCCATCCTGATCACCACCGACCCCCGCATCGATAGATCCCGGCCGGCCGTCACCGGAGAAGAAGGCAACACGACCGCGCGCGCGACGTGATCGATCGATCTAGCTAGCACACATTGATCATATGATGTGATATAATTATAACGTGGCTACGTACGTACGTATCGCTCTGCACGTACGTACGTGCCATTTCGTGTCTACGTTAATTTGCATATAATCTTGTTGGTGGACATGCAGTTGGCATCTCGTGGACAGGCTGTGTGTACGTAGGATTGTTTGTTTAGATTTGACTGCATTTCCCCTCGATTATTATTTCATACTTACTAAACTCCGTCAAAAAAATCACTCTATCAACTTTGTTCTAAAAAAGATCTTGTTTCACTTTTTTATCAACTATTGTTCGTAAATCAAAAGGTTGCAATTGTATTCCTCTAAATAATAAAAACTTTAGAGTTTACGCTCACCACTAAATTATCAATTTTATTTTTAAATATATTTATTTTTTTTTGGAATGGGTGTAGTAATTTTAGTGTGACAAAGTATGCCACATTGTATAATAATATGCATGTCCTGGCATTATCGCAGGATTTAATTAAGTAGCTCTAGTCCTGTAGATAGCTATGCCATCACCAATGCAAAGGTGTGCATAGAAATGTGATTAGAGATCAGACAGCATATGCTGTACACATGCCATGAAACAATCAATTTGCAAGCACTTGTTCTCATGGCTCCAGTCCAATTAACAGCCCAATACAATCATATGCTGGCATTATCCCCATCCTTTTTGGATCCATTATTTTAGACCTCTACTGTTCCAATCCAATTAACAGCCCATGAATTTTTTGATTGGTCAGCCCAATCAAGAGCCCATACAATCCTTAAAGGCTTGTTCGGTTAATCTTTTTAGGAAAGAGGTTGAGGGGGATTGAGAGAGATTGGAGGGGATTTATACTACAATCCCCTCTAATAATCCCCTCAATCTCTTCCAATCCCCTTCAATCCCCTCATAACCAAACAGACAAACAGGTCCAAAAGAGGAAAGGAAAGTGCCTTGACAATATTTTCCATCCATCTCAATCAAACAATGATGAGGACATCCTTGGCTTACCATTCTCTTCTAATAATATTGATTCCCATGATCAAAATATAGAAGTCAAGATTTGACCAATCACAAGAGAACATGCAAAGTTACTTGATCACCAGGTGAGTTCACTCATAGTCAAATCTGATATAATTATTGATGAGAATTTTATACTACCTAAGTCTATGTATTTGTGTATGATCAGAATTGAAGGAAACATAAGCATGATACGAGGAGAAGAACATTGGCCTAAGGAAGAGAAGGAGAAGTGCAGCAAGGAAGACTACGTTAAGATAAATCCTTAAGGGTGTGTTTGGTTCGCTGGATATCCCTGAATAGTCAGCTGTTTGGTTGGAGGGCGAAGGTGGATGAGATGGCCACCGAGAAAAATATTCCTTCAATATGTTGGATGGAGTGATTCAGGAAATTTTTCTGGATAAGCTCATCCAATATTGGACGAGATGACGTGTCGTCTCCTGATTGGTTATTACACATTTAATTTTTGTTTATAAATATTCAAATGATTTTTACTCCCAAATCATTTATCCAATTTATGATCTAATTACACCATTGCATTGATTATAGTTTAATCTATAAAATAAGATCTCATGTGATTATATTTTTGTTTAAAAATATATTTGACAAGTGAGTCCCACTAAAATGTAAGCTTATCTCATCCAAGTTATATACATCTAACCAAACAAAAAATTATCTCATCTCATACATCCAATCAAACACCTCAAATGTATTATCTCATCTCTAAATTCATGGATGTGATCATCCTATCCATCCTCGCACCCAAAAACAAATGGACCCTAATTGGATACACCTTGGAGGTAGGGCCTGTGTGCCAAATAAGTATGGCCGAACCCACCATGGGTTGGTTTATATCTAATTAAATTTTTTATTGGTTTAGGACTCCAATCAGCATAGGACTCCAAGTTAAATTCAGATTGGTTTAGGACTCTAATCAGCATAGAACTCCAACCTAGCATAGGAATCTAACTCAATTAGGACTCCTACCCGAGTAGGACTGTTTTATTTTTCTGGTGCAAAACTCTTGCATGGGCCGCACCCCACTTTTATCCCTAGACTTGGTCGTACCCATATATATACGGGTGGTTGGCCCTAGAAAAATTGGCTGTTTAATTTTGAAATTAGATTGATTCACATTGAAGTGCTATTCTGCATTCTACTGTTCATCACAAATTTCTCTTTGTTTCAATCATGAATTTTTCCTCCACCACTTTGTTTTGATCTGGTGTTCTTGCTATTGGAAAATTAAAGTGATATCTATTGTTACATTGGGAATTAGTAGATTGCAGAACCGCTTTGTGGCCGGTGATTACGTGTGTAAGTGTGTGGTGTTGTGAATATCTATAGGGTTGAGATCTGTTGCATTGGCAGTAGGGGAATAGTCGAATAATTGTCAACGTTCTCAAGTTATCCCCCATTTACATCGAGCTCAGTGAGAAGATCGGGCCACCCCGTATCATCTTGGTATCAGAGCATCGGGTTTACTCAGTGAGCACTATTAATCCATAGTTAGGTTTTTATTTTGTCCCATCCACAAAAAGCAAGGAAAATTATTAGGTTTAGATTTATTTGTCATAACCTAGATTGCATTGGTTCATCTAGTTTTGGTGTTGGTCATAGCGTTTTCCTTGGCGCAACTTTTCTTCAATTTTTTGTTATGATCCGAGTCGTAGGAGTCTAAGTTTCAATCTTGTAATGTTATTTTTGTCAGAGTCAAGAGTCTAATTTGAAGGTTTCAGTATCTATTTAGTTTCTAAAAATTTCATTTTTAGATTGTCATTATTTCTGATTATCTTCCATCCAATCCTACATAAATCCCTCTCTTTTCCAATTGAGAACCATAGCAATCCAATATGTTGCGTATGATTTTTTTCCTAACCCATGAGACTAGCATATTTACAACTACGGGTACTACTCACATAGATTTGTCAAGTGTTTTCGATTGTTGGAAGTGCTACATTTTACTCCATCATAAAAAAAATTGAGTCGGCCAAATATAAAAAAGAGAGAAAGAAGTTTCTTGTCCAAAGTATATAAAAAAGGGAAAAAAGAAAAGTGGATGAAAGTTTTAGTTATGTTTGGAGTTTTTATTTGAAGTTGTAAATTTTGTCCTACCCCTTTCGTTTCACTGGTAGATGTGAGCAATCTTGTGACCCCTTGTTTGAGTTATTGCTAGCTTCTCTCTTTGTGCGTTGCAACACGAGTAGTACTCCGACATTTATTTTTAGCTCATCCTTAAAGTTTCAATCACCCCATTTATCTCCGCGTGTACGTTTTAATTTGAGTAGTGTGTCATACGAACAACACTAGCATTGGTGAATTGGTGTTGTTAGGTCTACCAACCAAACTCCACTATATACCATGGTTTGTTGTGTTATAGTTTTCACCCTCGGTATTCGCTTCATCACACATATGTGCATGTTCTGCCCATACAAGTTGGTAAGCTACTCTAATTCACTCTAGAAGAG
The DNA here is from genome assembly GCA_019279435.1 of Zizania palustris. Taxonomy (NCBI): domain Eukaryota; kingdom Viridiplantae; phylum Streptophyta; class Magnoliopsida; order Poales; family Poaceae; genus Zizania; species Zizania palustris. The sequence goes on along the minus strand of JAAALK010000290.1, from coordinate 51,014,370 downwards.
TAAGATACATTGTTTTCTTATTTTTTTTCTATTTACCGCTTTTGTGTTTACTAAACCATGTATTTTGAGGACAAGCATATTGATGTTTTTTAGAAAAAGAATCCTACTTCGCTAGTGTTTTGGAATGAATATGAAGCACTCAGTGATCACTTGAAGGAAAAAATTGATAATGTTGTTGAACCATTTTCTACTAATTTGAAAAAAGTAGATGGTGCTATTCACACGGTCTATACAACACAAAGGTAAGTGAGAACACTTCAATGTTCTATCATAGACTTAAACACATGCTATAGCTACCTTGCAAGCATCTATTGATCGTCAACACAACTAGCAACATGATGATGATTATGATGATGATGGTGAGACAAGTGTTCATGATCATCATGCTTAGCCAGTTGCTATTCCAGATGGTCGTGGCAATGAAGGCCATGACAATGGAGGCTATGGTATTGCTCTTTCTATATAGTTTTGATGCTGATTTTTCATCGGCTGACCATGAGGATAATGGGCTGGGCAAATCAACATTTTCCATACCCATGTTTGAAGGAACTACTGATGTGGAAGCATACCTCAATTGGGAGCTCAAGATGGAAAAGTTATGGCGCCTACATGAGTATATAGAAGACAAAAAGATCAAGTTAGCATCTTCTGAATATGATGGTTATGCCTTGTGTTGGTGGGATAATCTGGTGCAAACTAGGTAGAAAGATGGTGAACTAGAAATTGTTACATAGAGAACTATGAAGTCATGCGTGAGCGTTTTGTTCCACGCAACTATATTTGCTCCCTATATGACAAATTGCAGAATTTGAAGCAAGGTATTATAGTTGTAGATGTTTATTATCAGGAGATGGAGTTGATCATGCACCGAGCTAGAGTACGTGAACAGCCCGAGAAAACCATGCGATATTTTCTTTCTAGCTTAACATTTATCAAGCGTATTGTTCGATGTCACAAGTATGATGACATGACAGATTTTTTACACCAAGCACCTGGTTCATTGCCATGCTCAAGGCAAAAGACAACAAAGAAACTATTCTTGAACTCCATGCTATTATCACTTCTGATTTCTTTCAATGCACTAGGGAGTTATTTGAAAAGTATCAAAGCTAAGCTTCAAAAGTGTGAAAACACTTCATCCTTTGCTTGCAAGAAAGAAGAACCAATAATAATGGGAGTAGTCATCCATCATGACAAGGACATACCATTTGCCTCAGATAAAACTAACTCTAGATGGACCAACAATGTCCATATGATGAAATTCATCAAGATGTTTAGTCATCATCAGATTAACTGGTGAATGAGAGGAAACCATAATATTTCCATTTCGACAAGGAGCACAAACAAGATTCTTCTCAAACTTGAGCGTTGGAAATCCTCGGATCAAGCCTAGGGCACTCAGTCAAGTGAGCAAGTCAAATCTCATATGCCCTAGTCTCCTATGCCACATCTAGAATTCGGAAGAAGGTTTAGCAATTAGGCAATGAGAAGAACAAAAATACTTAGAATGGTCGGCTCCAAAAACCCTCCCTATTCTTGAAATCTTGCGAATCAAAATGCAAGAAGAATCAAGATCATGAGAAGTATCCCATCTGAAACGCACTTCCAAGCCCTCGTCAACAAGATATACAAATAACAAATTGTATCCCAAATGCTCAACCCAAGCGACATCTTTGAGATTGAAGTTTTCATTGATTCTTACCATTCCTTTACCTTTCACTCTTCCTCTTCGATTAGTGTCTAACTTGTCTCTTTCTTCCACCCAAGAACAACCTTCAGCAAAAACCCACGGAGCCTGTGAGGATTGCTCCAATGACCAATGAGAATGCCGATAGGAGAATCTTTCATTGTTACTACTGTTAGCGGGTGGGTCATTTAGTTGGGTTTTGAACTTGACTTCTTATAAGCTGCGTTTTGGGAGACAACCCAAAGTTACTCATCTTCGAGTATTTGGCTGCCGATGCTTTATCCTAAAACAAGAAAATTTGGACAAATTTGAGACGAGCCCTTCTGACGGGATGTTCTTGGGTAACACTATTCACGGTCATTCTTATCGTGTTTACAATTTGGATGCTAACACTGTCATCGAGTCATGTGATGTGACTTTTGATGAATCAACCCCCTGTGTTAGCTCTTCTTTTGAACAGGCCAATGAACACGATATGGAGCAGACCATCTTCAAAGAAGAAGATTCTAGAGATTGTGAGGACGAACCCCTACTACCCTCGACATCGACCCCCGAAGCTAACCCCGCTTCGATCACTTTTGCAATAGGCCCTGAAGCTACAACCTCAACATCGGTCATCTTCGACCATTCACCAGCTCAAGTTGAGGGGGAGACTGCATTCTGCCGTGATGCTCCTCATCACATTCAAATGATGCATCCTCCTGAGCAGATTATTGGTGAGCTTCATCAAAGGGTAACACGTTCTCATGCTTATTTCATTGATTCTGCTTTTGTTGCTTCTTTCGAGCCATTAGATGTGAGTCATGCACTTTCTAATTCCAGTTGGATCAATGGCATGCATGAAGAACATGAAAATTTTGAGAGAAACCAAGTATGGTGACTTGTAGATCCTCCACCTAATGTTCATTGTATTGGAACTAAATGGATTTTCAAAAACAAATAGGGAGAGGATCGGTCTATAGTTAGAAACAAAGCTATACTTGTGGCCCAGGGTTATTCTCAGTTAGAAGGGATTGATTTTACTTAAACTTTTGCACCTGTTGCTCTTCTTAAGGCAATTAGAATTTACTTGCATTTGCGGCATTCTGAGGTTTCAAACTTTATCAAATGGATGTCAAAAGTGCCTTTCTTAATGGCTTCATAGGCGAAGACGTTTATGTAAAACAACCCCCTGGATTTGAAAACCCCAAATATCCACATAAAATCCTTAAACTTCATAAGGTTCTTTATGGACTCAAGTAGGCACCTCGGGCTTGGTATGATAGACTTAAGTATTTTCTGCTTGAGCGAGGGTATTTGATGAGTTCAGTAGATAAAACCCTTTTCACTCTCAAGCATGGCAAAGATTTTCTCCTAGTTCAGATTTACGTTGATGACATCATCTTCGGTAGCTCTTCTCATGCTTTGGTTGCTGAGTTTGCATATACAATGAGCAGGGACTTTGAGATGTCCATGATGGGTGGACTCATATTTTTCCTTGGTTTGCAAATAAAGCAAACAAGGTACCTTCGTCCACCAGACGAAGTACACCAAGGACCTGCTCAAGAAGTTCGACATGGCTGATGCGAAGCCCCTCGCCACTCCAATGGCTACATCTATAGCATTGCACCATGATGAGTATGGAGAAACCATAGAGGAGAAGGAGTTCCGAAGCATGATAGGATCCCTCCTCTACATGATTGCTACAAGGTCAGACATACACTTTATAGTGTGTTTGTGCGCTCGTTTTTAGGCTTCACCACGAGCTTCGCACCGCCAAGAGGTCAAGTGCATTCTCAGGTATCTCAAGCATACCCTTGAATTTGGCATTTGGAATTCTGCATCTTCCTCTTTGTGTCTTCGTGGTTATTCCGATGTGGATTTTGCTAGGTGTAGAATTGATAGGAAGAGTACCTCCCATACTTGTCATTTTCTAGGTACTTCTCTTGTTTGCTTGTCCTCCCGCAAATAGTCTAGCGTTGCTCAATCTACGGTTGAGGCCTAATATGTTGCTGCAGCTAGTTGTTGCTCATAGATTTTTGTGGAAGGTTTCCAGTTTGGGGGATTTCGAGTTAGATTATAAGGGTGTTCCACTGTTTTGTGATAACACTAGTGGTATTTGCATTGCAAACAACCCGGTTCAGCATTCCAGAACCAATCACATTGATGTGAGATATCATTTTCTCAGAGATCACAATGAGAAGGGTGATATTGAGTTTCAATATGTTGATACCCAGAACCAGCTTGCCGACATTTTCACCAAACCCCTTGATGCATCGCGTTTTGCCTATTTACGGGGAGAACTTGGTATTTGTCATCCCTACAATATTTTGTGAGGGGTAGCACGATTTCAATTACCTTGCTTTGGCTTCCTTACGATGATTTGTTAATACACTTAGTTGCTTATATATGCATGTGCATGATTGTCTTTCTCATCATGCTCTCAGCCCGAGTTAATATATCTAATTTCATAATGAGCATGATTTTAATTTAAAAAACTCTAAATTTGATCACTGCTTAGTCTTTTGTCCAACATGTGTTATATAGAACTACTTTAGCTATCTTTTATCTGCCTGGTAGCGAGAATCATTTTCTATGGATGCACAATTGCAACTTGAAAATTATATTGCTATTCATGGAATCGTACAACAAATATTACACAAAAAAATCAATATCCATGATTTATGTGCTAAAAATGAAAAGATCCAGGCGGGTTTGCTTGTCGCACTACTTTATTATAAACTACTTACCATAGCACCTTGGTATGAACTGGGATAACTTAGTGTCTACCAAAATCATAGTCATAAGCTGCTTATGGTCTGTCTTGACCTAGGCTTGGCATGGTTGGAAAGCATAAGGTGGATGAGCAAATAACCCATGGCATTATAAAAGAATTGCAAATTCTGAATCACTTGCTAATCAAGCTTGCTAAATGCACCTTGAAAATTGGACTTGCTCTCATGGGTAGAAATTGTTTAGTTGTTGCAGTTCATGTTTTCACTTGTTTAGATGACTAGTCTAAGTGGTGATGATTTTTCTTTTCAAAAATTAACAAATTCTTGCCTCAAACATTGAATCTAGAATATATTCACTCGAGCTGAGAATCTGAGCCTGATATTCTGATTTGGCATATTTTGCACTATATGTTGTCCTACTTTTCATCATCTTGAAGCATTGCCTTTTCTGCTCATTGAATCTTGCATTGCCAAAGGGGGAGAAAAATACCTGGTTTGCCTACCTAAGGGGGAATACAAGTAATGAAGCTCAAAGGGGGCAAAAATTTTTACTGCCAAAAGGACGAATGACTGCCAAATGGCCTTTTCATGACTCAAGTCGATTGAATTTCATTAATCAAGTGACATGTTTTTGCTCTTTTATGAGTTTTTATGGTCACTAGTGTGCTGATAGTTTTCAAATTTTCATGAACATGAATTTGGTTGTCAATGCACTCATCAAGGGGAGATTGAGAAACCTAGTAGAAATGTGCCTTGGTTTCAAGTGTGTGATGAGTGATTGACAAGTTTACTTCTGGGCGAAGGGGTCCCTCCGAAGGGGTTCAGAGGTGTGTTTCGAAGGGTTCGGAGTTAACTGGCTGTAGCTGTGTAGCGGAGTGTGTCTGTCGAAGCAATCTGGCAGAGCACGTTGACTTGGTGGTACCGAAGGGCTCGATACTTTGGGTGGTACACCGGAGTGTGTACCGAAGATTGTTTACCGGAGAGGTCTCCGGGGTACTAGAAACACTTGTCTATTTGTCGGTGGTGTGCAGGTGACTTTAGAGGTGATAGATGATTAGCAACAAGTGAACCTAGATCAAGCGAGAGGCTTGATGTCAGGCGAGCGGGGAGCTCAGTCACGAAGGCTGCGAGGAGTCGAGGTCGGTACTTGGGTCAAGATACACCAGGCGAAGACAGAAAGTGCAGAGGTTGGCTATGACTGAAGGTACCCCGATGCGAAGTTCTTAGAGGCAAGGCGTTTGAAGTTTGCTCCGGATGGAGGCACTTGAATGGACATCTGAAGAAGGTCTCAAAAGTCAAGGTGCATCGAAGGCATGGTCCGGATAAGCATTTTCATAGAGTGTGCTCAAGGCTGAGACACTGCAAAGGGGTGCTTATGGATATACTTCATGCGGAGGCCTTGGACGGAGGAACATCAGAAGGTGGCAAAGGTACTTCGAAGGTGGGGCTTCGGGGTGTGGCTGACTTGAGGTACTTCGGCCATCCATGGCTTCGGTACATAGACTGACGGAGTTTGAACTGGGAGTAGTTGTGAAGCCGTGGTTGTCCACTCTGGAGGATATGGTGCGAAGGCTATGAGCTTTGACTACTTCGGCTCAAAACCATCACTGTATCGAAGGCTAACTTTGGTGAAGCGAAGGCCTACGGGTTCAAGCTTGTCACCGAAGCTACGGCACACCTCGTGTGTGAAGGGGGCTTCAGAAGACTCCAAATGTGCAAAGGTTGATCGTGTCTACTCTACAACAGCTGATGCTGTCTCCTTTGTGAAGCTGACAAAAGAAGCCTCCAGAAAATTATACTACCATCTGTACCCCCTTGTCTTGCTGAGACAAAAACAGTGTAAACCATAGGGGTAGAGTAGTCTATTGAGAGGGCTGAATAGTGCCTATAAATAGAGAATGCCGGCTAGGTCTAGGTAACACTTTTTGAGCATCCAATTTAGCACTCCAGAGCTAGCCGTCACACCTATGTACTCAGTTCTGTGAGTCTTTTGTGTTCCCTGTTAATGCAATGAAATCTTCATTTTGTTCTTCATCTGTTGCTTGAACTTGTATCTGCATTTTGCACTGCATGTGTTGATTTCTGTGTGCTACATTTGGTTCTATTCTAGCCAGAGTTTTTAGTTTTGTTTCTATTCGAGCGAAGTGTGATAGTGTTTTGTGCTTGTGATTTGTGTGTATCTCTCAATTTGAATTCGCTCTGTGTAATCTGGAGGCAAAGTCCTCTTTGCTTACTAGCGTAGCACTAAGTGGAGTTGGACTCGAGGCCTGTTTTCTTTTCTTAACCGAAGTCCGTGGCATAGTCTGTTCTGTCTGGTTTCTCCACTTTGAAATACAAAGCCTAGTACTAGTTGCTAGTGCGGAGTATATGGTCAATGTCTTTAGAGGAAAACCCACTCCTGCGAAGTGTGAAGTGCAAAGCCTACTCGAGGCACCTTATGTGCGGAGCCTGCACTAATCTAGCAGAGTTGTGTTTTGGGGGTTTGTGGGTGTGAGCAGAATCTTCTTGACTTCAGACTTTTGCTCTTTGCGAAGCTTGAGTTTGGAGCTATAAAATACCTCCGAATCAGACCTCTGAAGGGTGTGTTCGAAGCCTATTCTGCTGTAGACTGAATTAAAATTGATGGCTAGTTTTGCCTGAAATTTTAAAAGCTCCCATTCACCCCCCTCTGGACACCCGTTTTGGTCGAACATATCTTCACTTCCCATATGCTATGATCAAGAGCATAGAGAAGCTTGATAGCCTTCTTGTGATCAGAATATGCAAGTGTCCCTGTGGAGCACAAATTAGTCACTATCACATCAAGGCGTGAAAACATGGCACCTATAGACTCGCCAAGGCCTTGCACAAACAACTGATACTATTGATTGTATGTGCTTTGGCACCTAGTGTTGATCTTTGTAGAGCACTAATGAAAGATAGTGAGTGTGGACCAAACATCCCTAGCTATCTTTAGGTGCTACACCCTATGAAACTCATTCCTACTCAAGCTAATGAACAATATATTTCTAGCTTTGTAGTTAGCAGTATAATGATCCTTCTAAGCCTAAGTAGTGCGACTCTCATGGATGGTGTACTGGGACTCCACAATCTCCTAGATTGCACTTCCTTGGCTCTGTAAGTAAGAATCCATGCGCACCTTACTGTAAGCAAATTCCGTCCCATCGAACAAAGGAAATTTTACTAACTCTGTCCATGTCGCCAAAAGATCACAAAACCGGTTAAGCTCAACTGGTGATCTTAACCTACTCTGATACAAATTGTTGGACTGACATAGGTGACCAGAAGTGGGATGAATGGAAACATTAAAAATATTATTCCGAATAACAGACTTCGAAACACACCCTTCGGAGAGTCTGATTCGAAGGTATTGCTTACCTTTTGAACATAGGCTTCACAAAGGGAAATAGTTCGAAGTTCAGAAGACTTCGCTCACACCTGGACACCCAACTGACTCGAAGCAGGTCTTCACAAGAGCAGGCACCATACACAGAGGTGCTCAGAGTCACACTCCGCACAGAAGCACTTAACTTCAGAGCAAACTCCCTCAAAGCACTTCGTTCTGATGCTCTACACAGGCAACTGGTACTAGGCTTCATATTGAACAGAACTTCTGACAAGACATAGCAAAACTATGCTTCTATAGGGACTTCGGTATGTGCACATGAAAAACAGCTTCGCAAGCACTTAATGAGCTAGGACTTCGCTAGTATCATATGAGGATATACCTTTGATATACATAGAGCAGACGTACTCCGAAAGCTACAAATATTGTCTTCGCACACTTGTTAACATATGCACCTTCGTTAGCAAAAACAAAAAGTATACAATCTGGTTTGCACAGAACGAAGAGCACTGCTCAAAATCAACACAGCCGAAGCAAAGAACAAAGATACAAGTTCATGCACAAATGAATCAGAGATAGAACAGAAAATCCATTACATAAACAAGGAACACAAAAACTAACAGATTTAAGTACATGGTTATGGCGGTTGAACCTAGGTGACAATGAGTACATAAGTTTCTTAAACCTAGGCAACAGTGCTAAAAGTGTTACCCTAGACCTCAGCATGCCTCCTCTTATATAGGACAACTGAGACATGCGAAGTGACTACAATACCCCTAGGGTTTACAAGTTTTCTACCACAGGCAGTCATGGGGGTACAACTGGTAGTCCTAGTTTATTGGAAGCTCCTTTTTGTGTCAGCTTTGTATACTGGAATCTTCGGAGCCCCCTTCACACTATGAAGTGCAGGAATGACTTCGGTTGCAGGCTTCGAACCCATAGGTCTTCGCTACACCGAAGTCACTCTTCGATACAGTGGCAGTTTTAAGCCCAAGAAGTAAAAACCATTGAGTCTTCACACCATCACCTCTGGAGTGTACCACCAAAGCTTCGCTGCTAATCCATGATCAAACTCCGCTCATCAATGTACCGAAGCCATGCATGGCCGAATCACATCAATACATCCTTACTTTGAAGCCCCGACTTAGAAGTACCTCCGTGTTGAGGGTTTCATTCACCACCTTTCGAAGTCCCTCCTTCGTCCAAGGCCTCCGCATGAAGCATCTTTATAAGCACACCTTCGTAATGCCTCCAACCAGAGCACATTCCCGAAGTGCCTTCTCCAAACCATGCCTTCGATGCTCCTCAACTTCTAATACCTTTGTCAGGTGTCCTTCCAAGTGCCTCCAACAGGAGCACACTTGTCAGTTGTGCCTCACTTCGGAGGACATGAACGCCAACCTTCAAAGTGTCTCCTTCCGGAGCACCCCTTCGAAGTGCCTCACTCCCAAGAACTTTGCCTTGAGGTATCATCATTCACAGTCCCCCTTCGCACTTCCAACCTTCGACTGGCGCACCTCGACCCGAGGAATGACCTTGACTTCACAAAACCATTGTGACCATCCAGCACCAAGCTCCCTACTTGCCCGGCATCAAGCTCCCACTTGACTTAAGGCACCTCCTGTGTTGATTGTCCCGTCACCTCCGAAGTTACTTGCACACCAATGATAAGTATCGAAGTGTTTTCGATACCCCGAACACTTCTTCGGGTAAACACGCTTTGGTGCACACTCTGCTGCACCTCCCAAAGTACTGATCCCTATGGTACAACCTTTGAACCGTATTCTATCGAACCCCTCCGACAGACATACTGTACTGCATACTTGTGCAGCTAGCAAACACCGAACCATTCGGTGAAATACCTCTAAACCCATTCAGAGGAACCCTTCAGCCAAAAGAGTACATGTCAATCACTCATCATAGACTGAAACAAAGACACATCTCAACTTAGTTTCTCATATCAACAGAGCCCGTTTTGTACCATTGCTCAAGAAAAAAGGACCTAAGCCGGTCATACCAAGCTCTAGGTGCCTGCTCGAGTACATACAATGATTTATGAAGTTTAAAGACATATGGGATACTTTGGATGTTCAAAGCTAGGGGTTTGATTGACAAAGACAACCTCGCCTATGAAACCACTATGAAAAACACTTTTGACATCCATTTGAAAAAGGTTGAAACCACAAGAAGATGCAGAAGCAAGCAAAATCCTAATGGCCTCAAGTCGCGCTACAGGAGCAAAGGTCTATCCAAAATCAATCCCCTCGACTTGAGAATAACCCTGAGAAATAAGTCTAGCCTTGTTTCTCATAACCGAACCATCCTCACCCTGTTTTTTTTAAATCTATTTTGTCCAACTTATATGAATTGTTGGGGGAAAATATCTCATCTTCGGGGTTATTGCCAAAGTAGCATGAAGATAGCCAACTAGTTCGAAGATTGTCCGAAGACCTTCTTCGAAGATGCTCGGACCCTGGTTCGAAGCCCGAAGACAGGTACTGGTTCGAAGTATGTCTTCGAACCAAAGCCCTTCAGGATCTTTTCTGCCAGCTAAGATGGAAGACTTATCTTCTATCCTATTAGATTAGTCTTTTACCATTTTAGCCCTATTAAGGAAACCGAATAGTTTCCTTATTGTCGGTTGTAATAGAGGGGTAAATAGGTCTTTTCCTTAATGTTTAGGCCTATAAATACCCCCCATTTCATCCTGTAATGAGGACCGATTACAAGTGATTTAATACACACTTTCGAACTATTCTAAGCTATTATCCTTTCGGAGGCTTAGAACAGTTTGCTTCGCAAACACTTCGTTTGTTAGTTTCTTTTCTACAGAAACCTGTTAGCGTAATCTTTTACGCCAACAGTTGGCGCCGTCCGTGGGGAACCTAGTCCAAAAAACTTCGTTCTCTACCAACTTCTTCCATCATGCCTCCTAAGCGGAGCGCACCTCGCAATCCCACTCGGAGGTCCTCTCGGATCTCCGGAGAGATACCCTTCGACACAGTCGAAGTCGGAGGGTCTTCGACTATCCCTCCACCTCAAACTCCGCAAGGGGCTTCTATCCCTCGAGGATACGAAACCTCTCCGCCAACCCATTCCATACTCCGACCGCCCGGAGCCACTCTGCCACACTCCATTCCAATTCGAACTGATCATACCAGTTCTCAAGACCCGGAAGGTCCTTCCGGAGGAAATGAAGATAGCCTTGGAGACATGGCCACTCAAATGGCCAATCTTCAAGCTGAGGTAGCGAGGTGGCGACAAGAAGCTGCGAACAGACTTCGCTCTCAAGCCACCCCAGCTATCCCCGAAGTGCCCGAAGACAACGATCTTGATTATCCCGAAGCCCCGGAGAACGCCTCTTACGACAATGAATCTCCGTTGCATCCCGAGCTTCAGAAGGTTCGCTTCGATCCGAAGTTCAAAGCTTCGAAGCTTTGCAAGTATGCCGGAGACGAAGATCCCAGTGAGTTTGTGCGTTCTTATGCCCTAGCAATTGAGGCTAGTGGCGGAGACAGAGAAACTATGGCGAAGTGCTTCCCGTTAGCCCTTCAAGGAGTGGCGTTGAGATGGTTCTGGTCTTTAAAGCCAGGATCAATCGCTTCGTGGTCACAGTTGAAGAAGAAGTTTATAAGTAACTTTCAGGGCACCTTCGTGCCCCCCATGTCGACAGGAAGCCTTTTCCAAGTGAAACAGCTCCCCGGAGAAACATTGAGGCAGTACTTCAAGCGCTTCGCTCACACGAAGTCGCAAATTCGGGGGCTGTCCACATCCTCGGTGGTTGATGCGGCTCGAGAAGGCGTCAGTCATAAAGGCCTTCTAGATAAACTGCATCGGAAGAGCATCACCACAGTATCACAGCTGATGTCGTACTTCGAGGAGTACTCGAAGTCAGAAGAAGGTTGGCTTCGGAGGACTACTGCTACTTCGACAGTGTTGACAGAAGTTAAAGCAGAGGTGAAGACTTCGGCTCAGCCGCAAGAACCAGTCTCCGAAGTGCAACATGATAGAAGAAGAGGGCAAAAGCACCCTCGCTCTGAAGTCTTAAACATTGCACCCCCGCAGAAGTTTGCACCAAGAGCTCCACAGTCTGCGGGGAACAAGTCCAGCGGTTGGAGGCCGCCAGGGAAAACGGCTGGCAAGGGCCAGACCCTTTTTTGCTGTATTCATGGAGAGAATCGAAGCCATGCAACTGACACCTGCAAGGCTATTCTTACCCTTCGGGGAGAATACTTGGAGAGAACTTCGGGTCGAGGTAGTACCGACCGAAGTCCAGCAGCAGCAGTGCGCTCGGAGCCGGTCCAGGCTGTGGCGCGGATAGAAAATTTTGATGCTGCAAGGCATCCTCCGGTGGCCAATGTTATGCCACCTCCGAAGCAAGAAGAAGGGCAAGATAGAGGGAAGAGAGTAGTTCTCCCTATCTCCGGAGGAGGTACCCTCGGAAGCATGTCCAAGAGACAGCGAAGAGAGTACGTTCGAGAAGTAGGCCACATTGGGACTTCGTCATCTGCAGCTGCAATGCCGGAGTGGTCTCATGTTCCAATATCTTTCTCTGCGGAGGATGCAGCTGGTATTAAGTTCCCGCATGCAGATCCATTGGTTATCACTGCTGATATTGCAGGGACTGAAGTCCGAAGGGTGCTAATCGACGGAGGTAGTTCAGCAGATATCATCTTTGTGCAAGCCTTCGATCAGTTATGCATTTCCCGAAAGCATCTTCTCCCAGCGGCTCGTCCTCTGCAAGGCTTCGCAGGACCTCCGCTTGATGCACTCGGCCAGATAGGCCTGGAAGTAACCTTCGGAGAAGGTTTACTAGCACGAACTGAAGAAGTTATCTTTGATGTGGTAGATGCCCCGTATGCTTATAATGTCATCTTCGGACGGGGTATGTTGAATCAGTTCGGAGCTGTGGCGCATCACAACTACTTGTGCATAAAGATGCCCACACAAGCAGGAGTCCTGACAATCTTCGGAGATCAAGCCATAGCTCGGAGGGCAGAATATGGTCATGGTCCTCCTCTTGATCCGAGGCAAGTAAACAGTGTCCAAGATAATGGAGAAATTTTTTCAGCCTCCTCCGAAGCTTCGAAGAAGTCATTTCCAAGACCAAGTCCCGAAGGAGAGATTGCAACGAAGGTCATTGTCAAAGATGGTAAAGAATACACCTTTCAATTTGGTAAAGATTTACCTCCCGAAGTTGCAACTTCCTTGGAAAAGGTCGTAGAAGAAAATTTGGATGTCTTCGCTTGGTCTGACGAAGATATCACCGGAGTCGATCGGGATATTATTGAGCACAGCTTGCTTGTAAACCCGAAGGCCCGGCCTGTTCGACAAGGGCTCCGGAAGATGTCCGCAGAGAGAGCTGCTCTAGCTAAGGACGAAGTTGAAAAACTGTTGAAGGCTGGGATTATCAGAGAAGTGGCCCATACAGAATGGTTAGCCAACCCAGTCTTCGTCAGGAAGAAGTCCTCCGGAAAGTGGCGCATGTGCATTGATTTCACATCTTTGAATAAAGCGTGCCCACGTGACCCCTACCCCATGCCCCGAATTGATCAGCTAGTTGACTCCACTGCAGGTTCGGAGTTACTAAGCTTCCTCGACGCGTATTCTGGTTATCATCAAATATGGTTGAAGCGCGAAGATGAAATCAAGACGAGCTTTGTAACTCCTTCGGGAGTCTTCTGCTATGTAAGAATGCCCTTCGGCCTAAGAAATGCCGGGGCTACTTTTTCAAGATTAGTTGCTAAGGCTCTAGGTCATCAACTAGGTCGTAATGTAGAGGCCTATATGGATGATATTGTAATAAAGAGTGCTTTAAAGCACCAACATAGCCTAGACTTAGCAGAAACACTCAATAGCCTTCGGGCATGTGGAATCCGTCTTAACCCCGAAAAATGTGTATTCGGAGCTAAGGCTGGAAAGTTGTTAGGGTACTTAGTTTCAAGCAGGGGAATTGAAGCTAGCCCTACTCAAATAACTGCGCTGCAGAAGATGGCTCCTCCGGAGAATTTAAAGCAAGTGCAAAAGCTGACTGGACGTCTGGCCGCACTTAGCAGGTTTTTATCAAGGTCTGCGGAGAGGAGCTTGCCAATATTTAAAGCTTTGAAAGGGTCCGAAGATTTTGCATGGACACCGGAGTGTCAGAAAAGCTTCGAAGATATTAAAGATTATCTCAGTAATCTTGCTACACTTACGGTGCCTATTGCGGACGAAACCCTACTCCTGTATCTTGCAGCTACAGGTTCGGCTGTCAGCGCAGTCCTTGTCAGAGAAGTGGATATCAATGGGAAGTTGGTCCAAAACCCTGTCTATTTTGTATCCGAAGCATTGTCAGGAGCGAAGACAAGATACTCCGAACTTGAGAAGTTCGTTTATGCTCTGATAATGGCTTCGAGAAAGTTAAGACATTATTTTTTGGCTCATAATGTAATTGTACCAACTTCGTATCCTTTAGGAGATATGCTCCGAAGCAAAGATTCCACCGGAAGGATTGGAAAGTGGGCAGTAGAGCTAGCACCCTTCGGCATATCTTTCCTGGCAAGGACAGCTATCAAATCTCAAGTCCTAGCAGACTTTGTAGCAGAGTGGACTCCACCTGCGAAGTTGACTCCAGAGAAATCAGATGACGGAGTTTGGATTATTTACTCCGATGGGGCTTTCCAAGCATCCGGAGCAGGCATTGGGGCAGTATTGATTTCACCGTCAGGGCAAAGAGCAATGTACTCCGCAAGACTCAACTTTAAGTCTACCAATAATATAGCGGAGTACGAAGGGATTTTATTGGGACTCCGGAAAGCACGTGCTCTAGGGGCTACAAGGATAATTATAAAAACAGATTCTCAGATAGTAGCAGGGCACGTAGACAAAAGTTTTCAAGTCCGACATCCACAGCTTGCAAAGTACTTGGAAGAAATCCGCAAGATCGAAGCACACTTCAAGGGTATTTCCATTCGGAGTATACCAAGAGCTGAAAATGTGCAAGCGGACATTTTAGCGAAGGCTGCTGCCGGAGCTGTGGATGTGCCTGACGAAGCTTTCTATGAGGAGCTCAATGTACCTTCGGTGCCACAAGTTGCTTCTGCAGAGATTCTCTGCATTCCTAGTGCAGATTGGAAAGATTCGATCATAGAACTCTTGCAAGGAGGAACAAATTTGCCCGAAGACCCCCAATTGTCAAGATTAAAGCTCAGAGCAAGAAACTATCAGTTAATCAACGGTATATTATACAAGGCCGGAGTATGTTCCCCTCTACTCCGATGTATATCTCAAGCCGAAGGCCAAGAAATTCTTCGAGAAATTCACGAAGGCCTTTGTGGAAGCCATTTAGCCCCTAGAGCTCTGGCAGGAAAAACACTTCGCCAGGGGCTTTATTGGCCCACAATAACAGCTGATGCGGAGAGCTTGGTCCGCACTTGTCAAGGATGCCAGTGGATGGGTCGACGGAGTCATCGCCCACCAACAGCCCTTCAAGTCATTGCTCCGGTATGGCCTATGGCCAGATGGGGTATGGATCTAATTGGTCCCTTTCCGTTAGCAAAGGGAAATCTGAAGTTCGCAGTGGTAGCCATTGAATATTTCTCTAAGTGGGTGGAAGCAGAGCCCTTAACAGCTATCACTTCGAATAATGTACAGAAATTCTTCTGGAAGAACATTATTTGCCGGTTCGGAGTGCCTAGATATCTCACAGTTGATAATGGAACACAGTTCGACGCAGAACCCTTCAGGAAGTTTTGCGAAGACCTAGGCATTCAACTATGTTTTGCTGCAGTGAGACATCCTCAGTCGAATGGAGCCGTTGAGCGAGCCAATGGAAATATCTTATCAGGGCTAAATCGAAGAATAGTAGGACTATCAAAGGGACTGTGGACCGAAGAGCTTCCGAAGATTCTGTGGTCCATTCGGACTACGCAAACAAGGTCCACAGGTTTTACTCCGTTCAGACTGCTATTCGGAGATGAAGCTATGACTCCAACGGAGCTCAAAGGGGGATCATTTCGCAGCACCGAACCAGACATCGAAGAAGAGAGACAAGCTTCGTTAGATTTGTCAGAAGAGACAAGACTTCGAGCTGTAGCTAATTTATCCAAGTATCATCAGCAGACGAAGACTTGGTATGACCCGAAGGTTAAGCTCAGCGAGTTAAGGCCGGGTCATCTTGTTCTACGAAGCATTATAGCACCAGGGAAGTTAGGCAATAAATGGGAAGGTCCATATCTAATCGTCCGCTCGGGGCGCCCTGGTTCATTTAAATTAGCTAATTTAGAAGGTGAAGAGTTAGCACATACTTGGCATGCGGAGCACCTAAAGCGATACTTCGCATAAGGGCTCCTTGTAATTCGTTTGTAATCACCTTTAAATTAATAAAGCATACACCCTGATAGTTGCCTTCCCCTTGACACTCCTAGTTTCCCGAGCGGACGCGCTGGGACAGAAGTCGATCGAGAGGGAAGTGTCATTAAGCTGGGCTGTATTTCCGGACTTCGTACCCATAAAGTCGAAGCCTCCGGTGTGGTGGCTGAAATCCATCCGGAGCCCAAGCTGATACCTTGTAGGCATCCGTAAAAGAGCCAATACCACATTCTACGGAGTCCAAGCTTCGGCTGGTAGACTTCCGTAAAAAGAGCTGAAGGTGGCCAAAATCTGCGGAGTCCAAGCTGCAGCTTGTCAGACATCCGTAAAAAGAGCCGAAGGTGGCCAAATTCTGTGAAGTCCAAGCTCCGGCTGGTAGACTTCTGCAAAAAAGAGCCCAAGGTGGCCAAATTCTGCGAAGTCCAAGCTCCGGCTGGTAGACTTCTGCAAAAAAGAGCCCAAGGTGGCCAAATTCTGCGAAGTCCAAGCTCCGGCTGGTAGACTTCTGCAAAAAAGAGCCCAAGGTGGCCAAATTCTGCGAAGTCCAAGCTCCGGCTGGTAGACTTCTGCAAAAATTGCCGAAGGTGGCTACAATTTCTGCGAAGTCCAAGCTACGGCTGGTAGACTTCTGCAAAAATAGCTGAAGGTGGCTAAAGCAAAACAGCATTTAAGTCATGAGCTTCGAATGTCTGTTCATATAAGTCCAAAGTGACAAATTTCTTAAGACACTAAAGTGTCCTGGAAGTTATCTCAATTGATTTCTTTCGTAAAGCAAACAAAGGTACCAAGTTACCATTCTTCTGACTACAAATAGTCGAAGACATTTCATAAGATTTCAAAAGATCTTTAAAATGACAGAGGGGCTCCGAACCCCCAAAAAATTGTACTCCGAAGTTTTTTCTTTGCGCATAACCATCTTTGAATATAGTTCGAAGTTGCTTATACCCAAAGAGGGGCTAGTAAATATGGAGACAATTTTAAATCGGCATTCATTATTGAAACAAATGTGTTTACAGATTACATTATGAAAAATTGGTATCTATACCAAGAAGGAATCGGAGACCTCTTCGGTCCCGAGAGCTAGGGGTGGAATGACTAGTTCCAACATCGGAAGTTCTAAGAACTTTACGTTTAACTCTCTTCCTCCCCTTCGAAGCTCTAAAATCCTTCTGCTCTTGTTGAAGTTCGGCCCAAGTTCGAAGCCGCTCGGGGCTTCTTTCCCAGCTTCTAAGATCTTCAGATCTTTTATTTTGGGCTTCACCTTCGTCTTCGGACCAATTAATGTCTTCAGAAGACGAGGTGTTTGCGTCAATCTCTTTATCTTCCTCTTTGATATAAGACAATACGTCTTTGATTACTTCGGGCGCAATAACGCCGGAGTCATCTCGAGGAATAAGAAATCGAGGACGCTTATAACTCTTTAGAAGTTCGAAGGTGTTCCACAGTGAGCGAAGTTCGCTGTTAAGCTCTAACACTTCGATATCTTCCATAAGAGGCAAAGCCTAAAAATATGACAAACAAGACTTTCATTGATAAATATTTACAAGCATCAGCTTTACATAATCAAAAAATCCTAAATAATCCTAAACCTGCGGGTTCGGAGGAGGCTGACTGCTCGAAGCTTGGCTCCGAACTTGCTTTTGGCGTTGGCCTTCATCAATCCAAGCCTTGATCGCAGATCGACCTTCGGCTCTCCACGAAGTTTGGAAGGCTCGCCAAGCAGTAGCTACGCCTTCGGAAGGAGTCAAAAGTCTCGCGTCGTCGAAGATGATGGAGCCCTCTGCGCTCGGAGTGATTGTTCGGCCCAAATCCTCGTAGTAGCGAAGTATTCCAAGGGCAGACACTTGTCCGGAGAGTTCTCCATAACGCATGCCTGCCGTCTTCATTTGCTTCGCTGCTCCTTGGATCCTCTTTAGCCGGCGCAGCAGAGTTACATTGTCATCCGAAGGTAGTGATCCAGTAGTACCGAAGTACTCCAAGACACCTAGCATCTGTTCGATGACCTCCGAAGCCACCTTCTCAGACTTGAGCTTTTCCGCATTAAGTGCATCCTTGACCGAAGTCGTTTCTGCTAAAACTCCGGAGATTCTAGCATTCTCCGTAGTCAAAGCATTCTTCTGAGTCCGGAGTTGGCCAGCTTCTTCTTGTAGCCTTACAAGTTCAGACCCTTTGGCAGCATCCTCCGTCCGCAGTCTTTCAATCTCTGCCCGAAGCACAATTCTTTCTGCTTCGAGCTCTTTCTTCGCAGCCTCCAAGCTTTGCCTAGCCCTTCGCTCTGCTGATATTACATTGTCCATCTGAGCTACTCGACCTTCGGAGAAGTTAAAATTTCTTTGAAGAGCTTCGTTCTCTTCCCGAAGTTGAGCAATTTCGTTTTCGTTCGATAAAGCCGCAGCGCGGGCTAAGACTGCTTGCTAAGAAAAAAGAAAAAACTGAAATAAGAAATTATTCATATATAATTCATTATTTGGTTCGAAGATGCTTTATACCTGATAAGCTGCTCTTTCCACAGCAATATTAAGCTCCGAACCCTTCGCTCTGCTTAAAAGGGCTACCAGTTCTGTTTCCCCGACTTTGCGACTGGCTTCACCCAAAGGTTTAACCAAAGTCCCAAGTCCGGTTTTCTCCTCCAAAAATGGAGTTATGAGAGGAAGCATTACTAAAGCCTTCTGATCAGCTCTGCTTAGCGAGGGTCCGGAGGGTTCTTCCGAGGCCCTTGGAACTTCTGAAGATGGCCCCCCCTCAGTCGATTCACTTTCATCTGTTGACTCAGATGAAGTCGATCCTTGAGCAGGGAGGGGCTCTATGTGTCTTTTTCCTCTTCCGGGCCCCGATAGAGTAACCTCCGGTTGTGGCTCCGAAGTTGTCGAAGGTCTTTGAATTGTATCTTCGTGAGATACTTCGACAACAGGAGGCTCTGCAAAAACAGAAATATTATACATTGTATAATCTTGCAAAAATTGATAAAAATTATGCAAAATTTACCTTCGACATTCTCCGGAATATCGAGTACCGGACTGATCGGAGGATCAAAAGTGTAGTCCTCATCCGAATCAGCCGTTAAATCTTGGACTGCAGGAGCATCGTCTTGGGGAGTCCTCGTTACTTCTTCAGGAATCGAAGCCATAGTGACTTCGACCCCACCTTCGTTCGCAGGAACTCCGTCCTGAGTTGCATCTTCTTGAACTACCGAAGTCATTGGTTGATCAGCACTATCTCCAGACTCCGGTACGTTCGCAGGTACTTCGGCCTCATCTACACCCATAGGAGCTTCGTTTTGTTCTTCATGGGTATCCGTTGCTCTTACTTCGTCGATGTTGGCTTGGGGCTCCGGTATACCTGCAGTATCTTCAATGTGAATACTTCGTTGAGCTGCATCTTCCTCAATCAATTTCATTAAAAATATACCTTCGTCTTCTTTAGAACTAGAAATTGAAGCTCTTGAGCTCGAAGGTGCGAGGTTCTTTGGCTTCCGAGCCACCTTCTTCACCGGAGTCCTTGCGGAGCTGGAGGCTCCAGTTTCGGCTACTCTTTTCTTGGGTCCTTTCTTTTGAGGCACCCAGTCCATCAGAGGGGGCGTAGTTAACTCCAACATTCCCCATACTCTGTTAAATCGCTCCCAACTTCCGACTAATTTGATTCGCCATTCTTTTTCCGACGGAGTTGGAGCACCCAGAATCTTCTCCGAAGCCCTTACAATTTGTTCTGATGTAATAGGGTCTGAAGAAGCTAAAAAATAATTCGAGTTAGTCTTTCTTCGAAGTAAATATGTACAATGCATGTTGTTTTCGAAGTTACCTGCAGGGCTCGAAGTATAGTTGATTTTGCGAAGGCCGCCTTCGGAATCATCTTCGAAGATGATAGGCCAGTTGGCCATCAGTGGAGGAATTTGAAGACCGATGAATTCTTCGGCCAAGTCTCGCATACTGAGCCTTCGGCTAACTTTTTCAAGCAGGTTCAGGTGAGCTTCGAGCTGACCTTCGTCAGGTTGCACTAGGGCTTCTTTCCGGAACTGAATTTCTTTGAGGGGCCCAGCCAGAGGACTGCTAGCTCCGACTTCGGCATAAAACCACCTCAGTACCCAATCAGTGTACCATCTAGCATTGATGGCCTTAGCAGGGAATCGCAGAGCATATTCGTCTCGAAGCCTAAAATTGATGCTTCCGAAGGCAACCACTACTTTCTCACCTCCGGAGCCTACGGAGGTCTTCGGCTGACAAGTCGCCCTATGCAGTGCAGCAAAGATTTCAGCCCTCCCCTCACAGCCTTCGGCTCTCAGCGCCCACTCAAAGATAGCTAATCTAGCTACAGCATTCGGAGACAACTGGGGGAGGGTTACATGAAACAAGTCAAGAACTTCGGCCAAGAAATCCACAGCAGGGAGGCCTAAGCCTGCTTCGAAAAAAGCTTCGAACACTACGACTTCTCCGGGTCTTGGTGATGGGATTGATTCTTTGCCCGGCCTCCGAACCATAACCCCATTACTAATCTTACCCCCTGCTGTGATTGCCAAAGATTCTCTCTTGCAGGTAGACGGCCCTAACTCAAAGGATTGATCCAAGTATTTAGTTGATGGTGGGCACAGACCTTGGTCATCGGGGATTTGGGGATTTCTTCCCCCCTGCCGCCATGGATATTGCCGTCTGCATCGAGGATGTCGCCGCCAATGTCGCCGCCGCTGCTGCTGCGGCTGCCTGCTGCCGAGCCAAGGCCGAAGGAGGCGCAGATCCCTTGGTCTTCACCATCGTGATTGCCGGATTGATCTGAGGGAATGGAGACTAGGGCTCAAGAACTCGAAGGCTAGGGCTCAAGAACTCAAAGGGCTCAAAAAGCTTTTGACTGAGAGGAAGCGGTGAAAAGGTAATCGGGTAAGTTTTGGGGCTCTTTATTTATAGCCTAATCTTTCCGTTTGTTACCGTTTGGGCTCTGCCCTTTCGCATTCCCGCCTGTTATTTTCCTCCGAAAATAACGCTTCGTATAGCTTCCGTTAGAAACAGAAACTAACGACTATTTTTTCTAAGTCTAAAAAGACTTTCGAACTTCCTGAGTCAGTTCTAAGATAGTTCGAAAGGTAATTATCTTATGACTGATTCGAAGTTCATATCTTCATGCATTTCGGAGATAAAACGAAAATCAATAACCCCTATGATTGGTTATCTTTTCTTTTCGTATACTGCTCTCCTAACGTTACAGGTCAAACGGAGAAGCGTATTCGAGGGGCTACTGTTGGGGGAAAATATCTCATCTTCGGGGTTATTGCCAAAGTAGCATGAAGATAGCCAACTAGTTCGAAGATTGTCCGAAGACCTTCTTCGAAGATGCTCGGACCCTGGTTCGAAGCCCGAAGACAGGTACTGGTTCGAAGTATGTCTTCGAACCAAAGCCCTTCAGGATCTTTTCTGCCAGCTAAGATGGAAGACTTATCTTCTATCCTATTAGATTAGTCTTTTACCATTTTAGCCCTATTAAGGAAACCGAATAGTTTCCTTATTGTCGGTTGTAATAGAGGGGTAAATAGGTCTTTTCCTTAATGTTTAGGCCTATAAATACCCCCCATTTCATCCTGTAATGAGGACCGATTACAAGTGATTTAATACACACTTTTGAACTATTCTAAGCTATTATCCTTTCGGAGGCTTAGAACAGTTTGCTTCGCAAACACTTCGTTTGTTAGTTTCTTTTCTACAGAAACCTGTTAGCGTAATCTTTTACGCCAACATGAATATTAGGAGGTGGTTCTACAAGGACCCATACATAGTTTCTCTAAAAATTTTCAAGATCATCATGCATGGCATTGATCCAACTCGAATCAGATAAAGCATGACTAACATCTAAGCCCTCAAAATAAAGTGGTAACAAAAGAAAAATTTGTAATGTGAGCATGAGATCGAGTTATCCTTTAATTTAGCTCACCAATCAGTGGCTCTGGAGGATGTTGACGTCGAATGTAAAGAGGGGCTTCTCATCAAGAGAGAATCTCCCCCTTAACTCTTGCTAGAGTGTGTTCGATGCTTGCCAAAGTCGATGCTTCAGGCATTCTCGCTGATGTAGAGGTAGCAGGGTCCACTTCAGGGATTGTCGTAGTGGGAGGTAGGAGTACTTCTTCATCTTCTTCGAGATCCGATGGATCTTCTTCCTCAAAAAAGGTTTCATTCATATCCTCCTCAATTGCATGCTCAAAATAACACGATGATTCATCAAAAGTCACATCAAATGACTCGATGATAGTGTTAATATCAAGATTAAAAACACGATATGAATGTCCATATAGTGAATAACCTAAGAAGATACCATTAGAATAACGCGACTCAAATTTGTCAAGATTGCTGCATTTTAGAATGAATCACCGACATCAAAAAACTCTCATGTGTGTCACTTTGGACTTCCTTCAAAAACACAACTCATAAGATGTCAAATTTAAAAATGAGCGCAAAAAATCTGGTTGGAGATATAACAAGCAGTGCTCATGGCCTTAGCCCAAAACCTTCTAAGATTCCTATGATCATCGAGCAACATCCTAGCCATGTCAACTAGGGTGCGTTTATTTCTCTCAACAACTCCATTTTGTTGAGTAACCTGCAGAGCAAAAAATTAATGTTCATTGCCATGCTCAAGGCAAAAGACAACAAAGAAACTATTCTTGAACTCCATGCTATTATCACTTCTGATTTCTTTCAATGCACTAGGGAGTTATTTGAAAAGTATCAAAGCTAAGCTTCAAAAGTGTGAAAACACTTCATCCTTTGCTTGCAAGAAAGAAGAACAAAGAATAATGGGAGTAGTCATCCATCATGACAAGGACATACCATTTGCCTCAGATAAAACTAACTCTAGATGGACCAACAATGTCCATATGATGAAATTCATCAAGATGTTTAGTCATCATCAGATTAACTAGCGAATGAGAGGAAACCATAATATTTCCATTTCGACAAGGAGCACAAACAAGATTCTTCTCAAACTTGAGCGTTGGAAATCCTCGGATCAAGCCTAGGGCACTCAGTCAAGTGAGCAAGTCAAATCTCATATGCCCTAGTCTCCTATGCCACATCTAGAATTCGGAAGAAGGTTTAGCAATTAGGCAATGAGAAGAACAAAAATACTTAGAATGGTCGGCTCCAAAACCCTCCCTATTCTTGAAATCTTGCGAATCAAAATGCAAGAAGAATCAAGATCATGAGAAGTATCCCATCTGAAACGCACTTCCAAGCCCTTGTCAACAAGATATACAAATAACAAATTGTATCCCAAATGCTCAACCCAAGCGTCATCTTTGAGATTGAAGTTTTCATTGATTCTTACCATTCCTTTACCTTTCACTCTTCCTCTTCGATTAGTGTCTAACTTGTCTCTTTCTTCCTCAAGGGTAGTATGTGGAGTGAACACTGTTTTCCCTTACTGTCTAGTGTAGTTCCCTCAAAACCCAACCCTAGAGCTAACCTAGCCTTGTTAGCACACATCTTGGTCTTGGCCAAGAGAAAATCCATCCTACCTTTTTCCCTCGATACACTTGTTAACCATAGAAAGAAGGTATTCATTCTCAGTCATGAGTTTCTTGACTTGCCCGCTAGCCAAGCTCAAGACGGTTTGGAAACAGAGAAAAACCAAACTAACACGGAACAACAAAATATTTTTTGTGGCTTTTTCTAGACTCTAGGTAAAAGAAAACAACACAGATATATTGATACCTCAAGGGCAACCTTTGCTCTAATACCACTTGATGAGCATGGGGACATGCAAAATGGTGGCCCGATCTTCCGATAGGTACTATTGAGGCGATGAATGGACGTTCAAGATTTAAGGCTTTCGATCAGAGATTGAAACCATGCAATCGCTACACCCTCTCGTCTAGTCCTTGTCAACCATGTTTTCATGTAGTTGAGCTCACCACGAAGGTTTTGATCCTACAAATCAATCGTAGAACATTGCAAGAACAAGATAAAACACAATCAAAAATTGTAGATAATAATCTGAAGATTCAAGGTTTAGGGTTTTACAAACCGGTATACGGCGAAACTGCGATGGTAGAAAAATCAAAGAAAAACACAACACTAATTGTGGCGGCTGCCAACTACTTATAGGGTTTACAGGACTAGAGGCATGGGTTGTTCCCTAGGGGTATGGGTTGTGCCCTAGAAGGACTCAATCCTAAAATACTCGGACTAAGCTTAGTCAGAAGCCTGGCTCCCTATCGGTGTCTTCGTACGCTTATCGGCCCAGACGAAGGAAGGAGGCCATGGTCTGAGTGGTGGCCAATGCCGATAGAGGTAGTAGTCGCTACTGATTGCGGGCTGAGTGGTAGTTGTATGTTTGAAGCGGTCGACAATCAGTGGTCAACCGTTTGGCTCGATGTCTGATGGCTATCTGAGTGATAACTGATATCGACAGCGATCGGTCGATGGTGGTGGCAATCGGCCCGATGGCTTATGCCGATGGAGGCCAATGTCGATGGTGATCCTAGTGGTGGCCGATGCCGATGAGGATCGCAGTCAGCAATCAACCGATCGAGCATTTCTTCTCTCACTAAGTAATACAAGGAACTTAGTAATCCAGTCATAGGAAAATTTCCTAAGTAACAAGGAGCGAATTCACCTGATCATTAAGTTGATGAACTCGAGCACAAGTCATTGGTCCTTGATACTAAGGTGTGGGTGTATCGGTCATGGGTATGTCCTTATCATCCTCCCCTTCTTGAATTGGAGTCATCCTCGACTCATCGTAAAGCTCATTACCCAAGTAGCGCTTCAAATCGGCGACATTGAAAATGTTGCGGACGCCATAATCCGCAGGCAATTCAATCTTGTATGCATTATAATTCATCTTGTCAAGTACTTTAAAAGGTCCAGCAGCTCGAGGCATCAACTTACATTTTCATAAATCGGGAAATCTATATTTTCATAAATGTAGCCAAACTAAGTCTCCTAAGATCACGACGCATTTTCGGCAATGATGGCAGGCATGGGCGGCTCTCCCCTGTTGTGGCAACTTCCTCCGCGGCAGCTTCGGTGGCTGGTGGTAGACCCGCTAAGCCCATTTGTGAATAATGCCTAGATGTCGCCATATCGTTTGGCAGCGATGCCTCAGTACTCGGTGGTGCCGTGTCGCTATCTTTAACAAATAGAATAAATTAATGAAACGATTGAAATAGGTCTTGATAGCTAGAAAAGCATCACACATGTGGACAAAGACAACAAGGTGGAGGATAGAATTTGGATTCAAATTTCAAAGGGAAATGTCGTAATGATAAAGAAATTCTTGAAGAAAAGGATGCGCCGGCAGGCCAAAACCACAGGATAAGAAAGAATAAAAAACCAGAAGCTCGTGGGTATCAGGAGATGGGAACGACTTGCCGTAGGTAGCATGCCACGAAGACAAAGGCTTTGGTGGGATCTCACCACAGCCCTCAAGTTACAATTGTCATAATGGACTCTATTCATATGGCCCCGTAGGGGTAATATGGTAAGTGCACATGTCAACACTAGGATGAAAAAACATCTTGTCTCGCTATGCGGCGCCTCTTTGGAGTCGGGGCCTCCGGGAGGCATCCAGATGGGAGGGCCACCGGGATGTTAGGTGGCTACGGGTTCCTCCATATGCACCAGTTTCAGAGCTAATGTAGGGGCTCTGTGCTCCCTCCTTCAAAGTATCATAGTGGTCCTCTTAATTGCAGGACATATGTGATTATTCCCCCCAACACTCATCGTCATAATCGG
The DNA here is from genome assembly GCA_019279435.1 of Zizania palustris. Lineage (NCBI taxonomy): Eukaryota > Viridiplantae > Streptophyta > Magnoliopsida > Poales > Poaceae > Zizania > Zizania palustris. The sequence continues at coordinate 50,988,561 of JAAALK010000290.1, read as the reverse complement.
CCATATCTACAAGTATTTATATGGGAGCAACTAGATCTCATGTCACGATTACGATCTCAATCAAGTCAGTTTTAGTATAACCATATCATGTAAACTTAGCCACATTCCTAAAGAATTGGAACGTAAAAGGACAGTCTGTATCGCCATAAGGGAAGAAGTCGGATTTTGGGAACACGTGGTCAGGCTCGACTGGTCGATCCTTGACCCTGGAGTACTGACTCGGAGAAAGCACTCTAGAATGCTAACCCCCGACCTCCGATTCATAGCTCAAAACTGACACACGGGAGTGCCGACTCCCGAGTCCCACTCCAAACTACTCGGGTTTCCTTTTCTTGACATGAGTATTGATATTTATTTAGAAATTTCTGAAATATTCATATGAGTCTATCCAAAATTCCAGCATTATCTGTTTCCTTGTGTTTGCATGTGTGCATGCTATTCAGTCCTCTTGGATTAATTTAGATTTCTGTGCTCGTCATAGCATGTATGTAAGAATACCATTTTCTTTTTAAAACATAACTTTTTTTGAATTCATATCACTTCCTATTCTTATCACTTCCTATTCTTATCACTTCCTATTCTCATCACTTCCTTCCTGATAAAGCGCGCTTCGCCTTGGCCATTCTAGTGCAATTTTATTCGCGTCGCTGCCCCCTATCACCCACCTCATGTCACGACATCACGTATTACTCGTGCCACCTAGCTGCTGTCCACTGGCAAGCGAGTTGCCGCTTGGGCAAGCAGAAAAGCCAAGAATAGCATTAGCATCAACGAGCGGCCACCGGAGCGAGAAGAAAAAAATAGCCTCTCTTCTTCTCCGCCTCCCAACATTTTATACCGATCTGTAACAAATAATCCATGAATGAATCTTCGCCTCTCAGCATCACGAAAGATCGCGCATAACACCAAATACTAACCAATAACGATGGCTCACGGCCTCGCTATCCCCACACTCCTTTTGGTGGTTGGCGCCACAACTATAGCTTGGTCTTTCGCTCACACGGTGGGGTACCATGGCGCCGACACGCCTGCAACAACCTTGGCAGAATCGCCCGCCACAGTGGTATCCCCCTCCGACGTGACCGGTGAGGCGGTATTCCAAGCTGACACGCCTAAGACCGTGGCAGCGACTGTTGAAGGCCCCACCACGTACGTTGATATGGTGATAAAGAATCCCGTTAAATACATTGATGCTCCGGCCGGCCGCGCCGACGGGCTCCCCATCGACCCAACGCCAGACGGCCAGTTATTGCAGAGATAATTGTATATATGTTTGAAGTCGGGGCCCTTCACATATTTGTCATAAATTTTGACGCTTTCACACGTATACGCTATAGTTGAGTAAACCTATGCCATTTTCTACACATAAAGTATTTCTCAATTTTTTTCCTTTCTTTATTTTTGTCATGTAATTTCGGCCAATTTGGCTTGCTCTGTTGTCTGTTATCTCATCCGTGGGTCCTTCTCCCTAGGTGACGACTATAGACAACAATATTTTTTCCGTTGAACACATATTTCTCTAACTTAATGTTAATGATATTAGTTTGATCTATTTTCTAACCCCAATGTCTTACTAAAAACCTAAAATCTTAGATAAATAATTATTTTTAATATAAATAACCTGAAATTATAGGTTTGCTGATTGTATTGTACCACAGACGGTGATGCAGCAGAGATCGTTGTGCACGGTTGACTAACAAAAATCATTAAAAAATATGTAAAAGGAGGAAAATAGATTACACATGTCATTTATGAATTAAAATTGTGTGTGGATATAATTTTTTGTAACCAAAGAGAAGAACACGCAAACACATTTATCTTATAGCAAATATTCAAATATAACCTAATTTTGAGACATATATATATATAATTGTAGTAGTGTATGACCCCTTTTACCAACATGTGAATATGGTAACATATTACTAATGATCAAACTATAGTAACAGAGAGTACCTAACACTCATCATGATTAGGAACCTTGAGAGACCGGGCTCTATGGCTACCCATCACTAAATGAGGTCATGTTGGACGTGAGTAGACCTAGAGGTACCCTTTAGTGATGGGGAGTAACCGACAACCTGCACTATTGGGAACCTTTAGTGACAACAATTTATTTAGAACCATCGCTAATGTTATTCCATATTATAAAAAAATAGAATGCATCCTGAATCAAAGCCATAGTTTATCAGACAATGTTGCACATTGCAAACAACACATAATTCATGAAATAATATCACCATCACAAATTGTATTGTACAAACAAAGCATACATCAAAAATTATATTACAAACATCATAATTTTCACTAAATGTTACAAGTGATATTACATCACAAGTTCACAATTAACAAAGTTTAATTCTAGCTTTATAATATTCATAAGTTAGTCTCGCTAAGATTACATTGAGGTATGATGAATTCCTATAAATTGAGTTTTTATTATTCGAAGAAATAGGCAATGTTATGTCTTTCACAACGAGGTGAGTCTATCGTCTTCCCCTTGCTTGTGTGATAGTAATGAGTGCCCTAACTGTGAGGTGTTGTTGTGTGACCTGACGACTCTTAAGTCTAGGTACCAATTGTTTGTGCAAGTGCCTGGTGAATCTATAGATGCCATGCTTTCTCGCTTTGACACAATAGTGAGTAACTTGCGGTCCAACGGGACGCTTGCTTACAATGACCATGATAGGGCTATCAAGCTTCTCTATGCTCTTGATCGTAGCATATGGGAAGTAAATATATCCAGCATTGAGGAGTCCACGGGTTATGACACATTGACCTGTGATGAGCTCTTCAGCAAGCTAAAGTCCATAGAGATTGCCGAGGCATCTATAGCAGTGCATAGAAACTCTATGTCACAGCAATTGGCACTAGTTTATTGCTCTAGCCGTGGCACTACTGTAGAACCAATCACATCTGGCACTAGTGTTCTTGTAGGTGGTTTTGCTTTGTCCTCCCTGGTCTCCGTCACTAAGGAGCAAATGGATACTCTGGATGATGAAGAGCTTACTCTCATTGCCAGAAGGTTCACCCGCTTTCACAATGAGAGATGTGATCAGAGGAGAAGTGGCTTTAGTGGTTGTTTTGAGTGTGGTGACACTTCTAACATCAAGGCCAATTGTCCTAAGCTCAAGAGAGATGAGAGTGAGCGTCCCAAACACCACAAAAAGGAGAGGAAAACCTTTGTGAAGGGTAAGCGCGGCAAGGTGGCTAAAACGGTAGCCAAGGCCACTTCCAAAGCATTCGTTGCTGCACTCAGCGGCATAGACACTTCCTCAACTGAGGAGTTGAGCTATGATGTGTGGGAAGAGACCCCAAGAAAGGAGGAGAAGAAGGAGAAGAAGGCAAGGGATTTCACCGGCCTTTGCTTCATGGCCGACGACACTCACAGCGACGATGAGCTTGACTCATCTGAGGTACCACTATCCTATGACCAACTTTCCATTAAAGTTGAAGAACTAAATGAAGTAGTTCTTGGTTAGGATAGATTACTTGTGCAAGCTGCTAGAGATAGCAAAGACCTTAGACTTAGGCTAGAATATGTTCCTACTAATTATGCCATGCTTATATCTAAGATTGATGATGCTGACTGTGAATATTGCATTGTTTTCATGGGTGAGCTTGCTAAGCTGCATTATGTGCATGCTCAAACTGTTGATGAGCTTGAGACTGCACAAAAGCAGCTTTTGGTGGTGGAGTCTAGACCTATTTCCTCTAATGCTTATTCAAACTATTCTTTATTGATTGATAGCATTAATTTGAGAGATAGGCATGTTAAGGAATTAGAGGCTAGATTGGAGAATGCTGAGTGTTCTAAGGATGTGCCGCTTGTTTGTCTCACCTGCATTATCTTTAAGGACCAACTCAATTTTGCTAGAGGGCAAGCTGAAAATCTTATGACTAAAAATAAATACCTTCTTTCTGTGGCTAACAGATGCACTGAGGGCAGGGTAGGATGGATTTGCTCTTGGCCAAGACCAAGAAGTGTGTTGACAGGGCAGGGTTGGCTCTAGGGTTTGGTTTTGAGAGAACTCCACCAGACAGTGAGAACAAAACTGTTTTTACCTCACCCACTACCTTAGAGAAAGAAAGAGCCCAGTTAGACACTCCATAGAAAGCCAAGAAACATACCGAGCCTCACAAGAAATATCTACCACCTCCACCCAAGAACAACCTTCAGCAAAAACCCACGGAGCCTGTGAGGATTGCTCCAATGACCAATGAGAATGCCGATAGGAGAATCTTTCATTGTTACTACTGTTAGCGGGTGGGTCATTTAGTTGGGTTTTGAACTTGACTTCTTATAAGCTGCGTTTTGGGAGACAACCCAAAGTTACTCATCTTCGAGTATTTGGCTGTCGATGCTTTATCCTAAAACAAGAAAATTTGGACAAATTTGAGACGAGCTCTTCTGACGGGATGTTCTTGGGTAACACTATTCATGGTCATTCTTATCGTGTTTACAATTTGGATGCTAACACTATCATCGAGTCATGTGATGTGACTTTTGATGAATCAACCCCCTCTGTTAGCTCTTCTTTTGAACAGACCAATGAACACGATATGGAGTAGACCATCTTCAAAGAAGAAGATTCTAGAGATTGCGAGGACGAACCCCTACTACCCTCGACATCGACCCCCGAAGCTAACCCTACTTCGATCACTTTTGCAAGAGGCCCTGAAGCTACAACCTCAACATCGATCATCTTCGACCATTCACCGGCTCAAGTTGAGGGGGAGACTGCATTCTGCCGTGATGCTCCTCATCACATTCAAATGATGCATCCTCCTGAGCAGATTATTGGTGAGCTTCATCAAAGGGTAACATGTTCTCATGCTCATTTCATTGATTCTGCTTTTGTTGCTTCTTTCGAGACATTAGATGTGAGTCATGCACTTTCTAATTCTAGTTGGATCAATGCCATGCATGAAGAACATGGAAATTTTGAGAGAAACCAAGTATGGTGACTTGTAGATCCTCCACCTAATGTTCATTGTATTGGAACTAAATGGATTTTCAAAAACAAATAGGGAGAGGATGGGTCTGTAGTTAGAAACAAAGCTATACTTGTGGCTCGGGGTTATTCTCAGTTAGAAGGGATTGATTTTACTTAAACTTTTGCACCTGTTGCTCTTCTTGAGGCAATTAGAATTTACTTGCATTTGCGACATTCTGAGGTTTCAAACTTTATCAAATGGATGTCAAAAGTGCCTTTCTTAATGGCTTCATAGGCGAAGACGTTTATGTAAAACAAACCCTAGATTTGAAAACCCCAAATATCCACATAAAGTCCTTAAACTTCATAAGGTTTTTTATGGACTCAAGTAGGCACCTCGGGCTTGGTATGATAGACTTAAGTCTTTTCTGCTTGAGCGAGGGTATTTGATGAGTTCAGTAGATAAAACCCTTTTCACTCTCAAGCATGGCAAAGATTTCCTCCTAGTTCAGATTTACGTTGATGACATCATCTTTGGTAGCTCTTCTCATGCTTTGGTTGCTGAGTTTGCATATACAATGAGCAGGGAGTTTGAGATGTCCATGATGGGTGGACTCATATTTTTCCTTGGTTTGCAAATAAAGCAAACAAGGTACCTTCATCCACCAGACGAAGTACACCAAGGACCTGCTCAAGAAGTTCGACATGGATGATGTGAAGCCCCTCGCCACTCCAATGGCTATATCTATAGCATTGCACCATGATGAGGATGGAGAAACTGTAGATGAGAAGGAGTTCCGAAGCATGATAGGATCCCTCCTCTACATGATTGCTACAAGGTCAGACATACACTTTATAATGTGTTTGTGCGCTCGTTTTTAGGCTTCACCACGAGCTTCGCACCGCCAAGAGGTCAAGTGCATTCTAAGGTATCTCAAGCATACCCTTGAATTTGGCATTTGGTATTATGCATCTTCCTTTTTGTGTCTTCGTGGTTATTCCGATGTGGATTTTGCTAGGTGTAGAATTGATAGGAAGAGTACCTCCCGTACTTATCATTTTCTAGGTACTTCTCTTGTTTGCTTGTCCTCCCGCAAATAGTCTAGCGTTGCGCAATCTATGGTTGAGGCCTAATATGTTGCTGCAGCTAGCTGTTGCTCATAGATTTTGTGGAAGGTTTCCGCTTTGGGGGATTTCGAGTTAGATTATAAGGGTGTTCCACTGTTTTGTGGTAACACTAGTGGTATTTGCATTGCAAACAACCCGGTTCAGCATTCCAGAAACAATCTCATTGATGTGAGATATCATTTTCTCAGAGATCACAATGAGAAGGGTGATATTGAGCTTCAATATGTTGATACCCAGAACCAGCTTGCCGACATTTTCACCAAACCCCTTGATTCATCGCGTTTTGCCTATTTACGGGGAGAACTTGGTATTTGTCATCCCTACAACATTTTGTAAGGGGTAGCACGATTTCAATTACCTTGCATTGGCTTCCTTACGATGATTTGTTAATACACTTAGTTGCTTTTATATGCATGTGCATGATTGTCTTTCTCATCATGCTCTCAGCCCGAGTTAATATATCTAATTTCATAATGAGCATGATTTTAATTTAAAAAACTCTAAATTTGATCACTGCTTAGTCTTGTGTCCAACATGTGTTATATAGAACTACTTTAGCTATCTTTTATCTGCCTGGTAGCGAGAATCATTTTCTATGGATGCACAATTGCAACTTGAAAATTATATTGCTATTCATGGAATCGTACAACAAATGTTACACAACAAAAATCAATATCCATGATTTATGTACTAAAAATGAAAAGATTCAGGCGGGTTTGCTTGTCGCACTACTTTATTATAAACTGCTTACCATAGCACCTTGGTATGAACTGGGATAACTTTGTGTCTACCAAAATCATAGTCATAAGCTGTTTATGGTTTGTATTGACCTAGGCTTGGCATGGTTGGAAAGCATAAGGTGGATGAGCAAATAACCCATGGCACTATAAAAGAATTGCAAAATCTGAATCACTTGCTAATCAAGCTTGCTAAATGCACCTTGAAAATTGGACTTGCTCTCATGGGTAGAAATTGTTTAGCTATTGCAGTTCATGTTTTCACTTGTTTAGATGACTAGTCTAAGTGGTGATGATTTTTCTTTTCAAAAATTAACAAATTCATGCCTCAAACATTGAATCTAGAATATATTCACTCGAGCTGAGAATCTGAGCGTGATATTCTGATTTGGCATATTTTGCACTATATGTTGTCCTACTTTTCATCATCTTGAGGCATTGCCTTTTCTGCTCCTTGAATCTTGCATTGCCAAAGGGGGATAAAAATACCTGATTTGCCTACCTAAGGGGGAAGACAAGTAATGAAACTCAAAGGGGTCGAAAATTTTTACTGCCAAAAGGACGAATTACTGCCAAATGGCCTTTTCATGACTCAAGCCGATTGAATTTCATTAATCAAATGACATGTTTTTGCTCTTTTATGAGTTTTTATGGTCACTTGTGTGCTGATAGTTTTCAAATTTTCATGAACATGAATTTGGTTGTCAATGCACTCATCAAGGGGAGATTGAGAAACCTAGTAGAAATGTGCCTTGGTTTCAAGTCTGTGATGAGTGATTGACAAGTTTACTTCTAGGCGAAGGGGTCCCTCCGAAGGTGTTCGGAGGTGTGTTCCGAAGGGTTCGGAGTTAGCTGGCTGCAGCTGTGTAGCGGAGTGTGTCTGTCGAAGCAGTCTAGCAGAGCACGTTGACATGGTGGTACCGAAGGGCTCGATACTTTAGGTGGTACACCGGAGTGTTTGCCGAAGATTGTTTACCAGAGAGGTCTCCGAGGTACTAGAAACACTCGTCTATTTGTCGGTGGTGCGCAGGTGACTTCAGAGGTGACGGATGATTCACAACAAGTGAACCTATATCAAGCGGGAGGCTTGATGCCAAGCGAGCAAGGAGCTTGGTCACGAAGGCTGCGAGGAGTCGAGGTCGGTCCTTGGGTCAAGATACACTAGGCGAAGACAGAAAGTCCAGAGGGTGGCTCTGACTGAAGGTACCTCGAGGCGAAGTTCTTAGAGGCAAGACGTTCGAAGTGTGCTCCAGATGGAGGCACTTGAATGGACATCTGACGAAGGTCTCAAAAGTCAAGGTTCATTGAAGACATGGTCCGGATAAGCGTTTTCATAGAGTGTGCTCGAGGCTGAGACACTGCAATGGGGTGCTTATGGATATACTTCATGCGGAGGCCTTGGACGGAGGAACTTCAGAAGGTGGCAAAGGTACTTCGAAGGTGGGGCTTCGGAGTGTGGATGACTTGAGGTACTTCGGCCATGCATGGCTTTGGTACATAGACTGACGGAGTTTGAACTGGGAGTAGTTGTGAAGCTGTGGTTGTCCACTCTGGAGGATATGGTGCGAAGGCTCAAGAGCTTTGATGACTTCGGCTCAAAACCGTCACTGTATCGAAGGCTAACTTTGGTTAAGTGAAGGCCTACGGGTTCAAGCTTGTCACCGAAGCTACTGCACACCTCGTGTGCGAAGGGGGCTTCAGAAGACTCCAAATGTGCAAAGGTTGATCGTGTCTACTCTACAAAAGCTGATGTTGTCTCCTTTGTGAAGCTGACAAAAGAAGCCTCCAGAAAAGTATACTACCATCTGTACCCCGTTGTCTTGCTGAGACAAAAACAATGTAAACCATAGGGGTAGAGGAGTCTATTGAGTGGGCTGAATAGTGCCTATAAATAGAGAAGGCCGGCTAGGTCTAGGTAACACTTTTTGAGCATCCATTTTAGCACTCCAGAGCTAGCCGTCACACCTATGTACTCAGTCCTGTGAGTCTTTTGTGTTCCTTGTTCATGCAATGAAATCTTCATTTTGTTCTTCATCTGTGGCTTGAACATGTATCTGCATTTTGCACTGCATGTGTTGATTTCTGTGTGCTACATTTCGTTCTATTCTAGCCAGAGTTTTTAGTTTTGTTTCTATTCGAGCGAAGTGTGATAGTGTTTTGTGCTTGTGATTTGTGTGTATCTCTCCGTTTGAATTCACTCTGTGTAATCTGGAGGCAAAGTCCTCTTTGCTTACTAGCGTATCACTGAGTGGAGTTGGACTCGAGGCCTGTTTTCTTTTCTTAACCGAAGTCCTTGGCATAGTCTGTTCTGTCTGGTTTCTCCACTTCGAAATACGAAGCCTAGTACTAGTTACTAGTGCAGAGTATATGGTCAAAGTCTTCAAAAGGAAAACCCACTCCTGCGAAGTGTGAAGTGCGAAGCCTACTCGAGGCACCTTATGTGCGGAGCCTGCACTAATCTAGCAGAGTTGTGTTTTGGGGGTTTGTGGGTGTGAGCGAAGTCTTCTTGACTTCGAACTTTTGCTCTTTGCGAAGCTTGAGTTTGGAGCTATAAAATACCTCTGAATCATACCTCTGAAGGGTGTGTTTGAAGCCTATTCTGCTGTAGACTGAATTAAAACGGATGGCTAGTTTTGCGTGAAATTTTAAAAGCTCCCATTCACCCCCTCTGGTCACCCGTTTTGGTCCAACATATCTTCACTTCCCATATGCTACGATCAAGAGCATAGAGAAGCTTGATAGCCTTCTTGTGATCAGAATATGCAAGTGTCCTTGTGGAGCACAAATTAGTCACTATCGCATCAAGGCGTGAAAACATGGCACCTATAGACTCGCGAGGGCCTTGCACAAACAACTGATACTATTGATTGTATGTGCTTTGGCACCTAGTCTTGATCTTTGTAGAGCACTCATGAAAGATAGTGAGTGTGGACCAAACATCCCTAGCTATCTTTAGGTGCTACACCCTATCAAACTCATTCCTACTCAAGCTAATGAACAGTATATTTCTAGCTTTGTAGTTAGCAGTATAATGATCCTTCTCAGCCTAAGTAGTGCGAGTCTCATGGATGGTGTACTGGGACTCCACAATATCCTAGATTGCAATTCATTGGCTCTGTAAGTAAGCATCCATGCGCACCTTACTGTAAGCAAAGTCCGTCCCATCGAACAAAGGAATTTTACAAACTCTGTCCATGTCGCCAAAAGATCACAAAACCGGTAAAGGTCAACTGGTGATCTTAACCTACTCTGATACAAATTGTTGGACCGACATAGGTGACCAGAGGTGGGATGAATGGAAACTTTAAAAATATTATTCCGAATAACAGACTTCGAAACACACCCTTCGGAGAGTCTGATTCGGAGGTATTGCTTATCTTTCGAACATAGGCTTCGCAAAGGGCAATAGTTCGAAGTTCAGAAGACTTCGCTAACACCCGGACACCCAACTGACTCGAAGCAGGGCCTCACAAGTGCAGGCACCATACACAGAGGTTCTCAGAGTCACACTCCGCACAAAAGCACTTAACTTCAGAGCAAACTCCCTCAAAGCACTTCGTTCTGATGCTCTACACTCGCAACTGGTACTAGGCTTCATATTGAACAGAACTTCTGACAAGACTTAGCAAAACTATGCTTCTAAATGGACTTCGGTATGTGCACGTGAAAAACAGCTTCGCAAGCACTTAATGAGCTAGGACTTCGCTAGTATCATACGAGGATATACCTTTGATATACATAGAGCAGACGTACTCCGAAAGCTACAAATATTGTCTTCGCACACTTGTTAACATATGCACCTTCGTTAGCAAAAACAAAAAGTATACAATCTGGTTTCCACAGAACGAAGAGCACTGCTCAAAATCAACACAGCCGAAGCAAAGAACAAAGATACAAGTTCATGCACAAATGAATCAGAGATAGAACAGAAAATCCATTACATAAACAAGGAACACAAAAACTAACAGATCTAAGTACATGGTTGTGGCGGCTGAACCTAGGTGACAATGAGTACATAAGTTTCTTAAACCTAGGCAACAGTGCTAAATGTGTTACCCTAGACCTCAGCATGCGTCCTCTTATATAGGACAACTGAGACATGCGAAGTGACTACAATACCCCTAGGGTTTACAAGTTTTCTACCACAGGCAGTCATGGGGGTACAACTAGTAGTCCTAGTTTATTGGAAGCTCCTTTTTGTGTCAGCTTTGTAGACTGGAATCTTCGGAGCCCCATTCACACTATGAAGTGCGGGAATGACTTAGGTTGCAGGCTTCGAACCCATAGGTCTTCGCTACACCGAAGTCACTCTTCGATACAGTGGTAGTTTTAAGCCCAAGCAGTCAAAACCCTTGACTCTTCACACCATCACCTCCGGAGTGTACCACCACAGCTTCGCAGCTACTCTATGATCAAACTCCGCTCATCCATGTACCGAAGCCATGCATGGCCGAATCACATCAATACATCCTTACTTTGAAGCCCCAACTTATAAGTACCTCCGTCTTGAGGGTTTCATTCACCACCTTTCGAAGTCCCTCCTTCGTCCAAGGCCTCCGCATGAAGCATCATTATAAGCACATCTTCGTAATGCCTCCACCCGGAGCACATTGCCGAAGTGCCTTCTCCAAACCATGCCTTCGATGCTCCTCAACTTCTAATACCTTCGTCAGGTGTCCTTCCAAGTGCCTCCATCAGGAGCACACTTGTCAGTTGTGTCTCACTTATGAGGACTTGAATGCCATCCTTCAAAGTGTCTCCTTCCGGAGCACCCCTTCGAAGTGCCTCACTCCCGAGAACTTTGCCTTGAGGTATCTTCATTCACAGTCCCCCTTCTCACTTCCAACCTTCGACTGGCGCACCTTGACCCGAGGAATGACCTTGACTTCACAAAACCACTGTGACCATCCAACACCAAGCTCCCTACATGCCCGGCATCAAGCTCCCGCTTGACTTAAGGCACCTCCTATGTTGATCGTCCCGTCACCTCCGAAGTTACTTGCACACCAATGACAAGTATCGAAGTGTTTTCGATACCCCGAACACTTCTTCGGGTAAACACGCTTTTGTGCACACTCTGCTGCACCTCCCAAAGTACTGATCCCTATGGTACAACCTTTGAACCGTATTCTGTCGAACCCCTCCGACAGACATATTGTACTGCATACTTGTGCATCTAGCAAACACCGAACCCTTCGGTGAAATACCTTTGAACCCATTCAGAGGAACCCTTCAGCCAAAAGAGTACTTGTCAATCACTCATCATAGACTGAAACAAAGACACATCTCAACTTAGTTTCTCATATCAACAGAGCCCATTTTGTACCATTGCTCAAGCAGAAAGGACCTAAGCCGGTCATACCAAGCTCTAGGTGCCTGCTCGAGTACATACAATGAATTATGAAGTTTAAAGACATATGGGATACTTTGGATGTTCAAAGCTAGGGGTTTGATTGACAAAGAAAACCTCGCCTATGAAACCACTATGAAAAGCACTTTTGACATCCATTTGAAAAAGTTGGAAACCACAAGAAGATGCAGAAGCAAGCAAAATCCTAATGGCCTCAAGTCGAGCTACAGGAGCAAAGGTCTATCCAAAATCAATCCCCTCGACTTTAGAATAACCCTGAGCAATAAGTCTAGCCTTGTTTCTCATAACCGACCCATCCTCACCCTGTTTTTTTAAATCTATTTTGTCCAACTTATATGAATATTAGGAGGTGGTTCTACAAGGACCCATACATAGTTTCTCTAAATATTTTCAAGATCCTCATGCATGGCATTGATCCAACTCGAATCAGATAAAGCATGACTAACATCTAAGCCCTCAAAATAAAGTGGTAACAAAAGAAAAATTTGTAATGTGAGCATGAGATCGAGTTATCCTTTAATTTAGCTGACCAATCATTGGCTGTGGAGGATGTTGACGTCGAATGTAAAGAGGGGCTTCTCATCAAGAGAGAATCTCCCCCTTAACTCTTGCTGGAGTGTGTTCGATGCTTGCCAAAGTCGATGCTTTAGGCATTCTCGCTGATGTAGAGGTAACAGGGTCCACTTCAGGGATTGTCGTAGTGGGAGGTAGGAGTACTTCTTCATCTTCTTCGAGATCCGATGGATCTTCTTCCTCAAAAAAAGGTTTCATTCATATCCTCCTCAATTGCATGCTCAAAATAACACGATAGAGGTAGTAGTCGGCTACTAATTGCGGGCCGAGTGGTAGTTGTATGTTTGAAGCGGTCGACAATCAGTGGTCAACCGTTTGGCTCGATGTCTGATGGCTATCTGAGTGATAACTGATATTGACAGCGATTGGTCGATGGTGGTGGCAATCAGCCCGATGGCTTATGCCGATGGAGGCAAATGTCGATGATGATCTGAGTGGTGGCCAATGCCGATGAGGGTCGCAGTCGGCAATCGACCGATCGAGCATTTCTTCTCTCACTAAGTAATACAAGGAACTTAGTAATCCAGTCATAGGACAATTTGCCTAAGTAACAAGGAGCGAATTCACCTGATCATTAAGTTGATGAACTCGAGCACAAGTCATTGGTCCTTGATACTAAGGTGTGGGTGTATCGGTCATGGGTATGTCCTTATCATCCTCCCCTTCTTGAATTGGAGTCATCCTCGACTCATTGTAAAGCTTATTACCCAAGTAGCGCTTCAAATCGGCGACATTGAAAATGTTGCTGACACCATAATCCGCAGGCAATTCAATCTTGTACGCATTATAATTCATCTTGTCAAGTACTTTAAAAGGTCTAGTAGCTCGAGGCATCATCTTACATTTTCATAAATCAGGAAATCTATATTTTCATAAATGTAGCCAAACTAAGTCTCCTAAGATCACGGCGCATTTTCGGCAATGATGGCAGGCATGGGCGGCTCTCCCCTGTTGTGGCAACTTCCTCCATGGTAGATTCGGCGGCTGGTGGTAGACCCGCTAAGCCCAGTTGCGAATAATGCCTAGATGTCGCCATATCATTTGGCAGCGATGCCTCAGCACTCGGTGGTGCCGCGTCGCCATCTTTCAAAAACAGAATAAATTAATGAAACGATTGAAATAGGTCTCGATAGCTAGAAAAGCATCCCACATGTGGACAAAGACAACAAGGTGGAGGATAGAATTTGGATTCAAATTTCAAATGGAAATGTCGTAATGATAAAGAATGGCTTGAAGAAAAGGATGCGCCGGCAGGCCAAAAACACAGGATAAGAAAGAATCAAAAACCACAAGCTCATGGGTATCAGGAGATGGGAACGACTTGCCGTAGGTAACATGCCACTAAGACAAAAGCTTTGGTGGGATCTCACCACAGCCCTCAAGTTACAATTGTCATAATGGACTCTATTCATATGGCCCCGTAGGGGTAATATGGTAAGTGCACTTGTCAACACATGGATAAAAACATCTTGTCTCGCTTTGCGGCGCCCCTTTGGAGTCGGAGCCTCCGGGAGGCATCCAGATGGCAGGGCCACCGGGATGTTAGGTGGCTCCAGGTTCCTCCATATGCACCAGTTTCAGAGCTAATGCAGGGGCTCTCGGCTCCCTCCTTCGAAGTATCATAGTGGTCCTCTTAATTGCGGGACATATGTGATTATTCCCCCCAACACTCATCGTCATAATCAGCCATATCTACAAGTATTTATATGGGAGCAACTAGATCTTATGTCACGATTACGATCTCAATCAAGTCAGTTTTAGTATAACCATATCATGTAAACTTAGCCACATTCCTCAAGAATTGGAACGTAAAAGGAAAGTCTGTATCGCCATAAGGGAAGAAGTCGAATTTTGGGAACACATGGTCAGGCTCGACTGCTCGATCCTTGACCCTTGAGTACTGACTCGGAGAAAGCACTCTGGAATGCTAACCCCCGACCTCCGATTCATAGCTCAAAACTGACACACGGGAGTGCCGACTCCCGAGTCCCACTCCAAACTACACGGGTTTCCTTTTCTTGACATGAGTATTGAGATTTATTTAGGAATTTCTGAAATATTCATATGAGTCTATCCAAAATTCTAGCATTATCTGTTTCCTTGTGTTTGCATGTGTGCATGCTATTCAGTCCTCTTGGATTAATTTAGATTTCTGTGCTCGTCATAGCATGTATGTTAGAATACCATTTTCTTTTTAAAGCATAACTTTTTTTTGAATTATATCACTTCCTATTCTTATCACTTCCTATTCTCATCACTTCCTTCCTGATAAAGCACGCTTCGCCTTGGCCATTCTAGTGCATTTTTATTCGCGCCGCTGCCCCCTATCACCCACCTCACGTCACGACATCACGTATTACTCGTGCCACCCAGCTGTTGTCCACTGGCAAGCGAGTTGCCGCTTGGGCAAGCAGAAAAGCCAAGAATAGCATTAGCATCTACGAGCGGCCACCGGAGAGAGAAGAAAAAAATAGCCTCTCTTCTTCTCCACCTCCCAACATTTTATACCGATCTGTAACAAATAATCCATGAATGAATCTCCGCCTCTCAGCATCACGAAAGATCACGCACAACACCAAATACTGACCAATAAAGATGGCTCACGACCTCACTGTCCCCACGCTCCTTCTGGTGGTTGGCGCCACCACTGTAGCTTGGTCTTTCGCTCACACGGTGGGGTACCATGGCGCCGACACGCCTGCAACAACCTCAGCAGAATCGCCCGCCACAGTGGTATCCCCCTCCGACGTGACCAGTGAGGCGGTATTCCAAGCTGACACGCCTAACACCGTGGCAGCGACTGGTGAAGGCCCACCACGTACGTTGATATGGTGATAAAGAATCCCGTCAAATACAATGATGCTCTGGACGGCCGCGCTGACGGGCTCCCCATCGACCCAACGCCAGACGGCCAGTTATTGCAGAGATAATTGTATATATGTTTGAAGTCGGAGCCCTTCACATATTTGTCTAAAAATTTGATGCTTTCACACGTATACGCTATAGTTGAGTAAACCTATGCCATTTTCTACACATAAAGGATTTCTCACTTTTTTCCTTTCTTTATTTTTGTCATGTCATTTCGGCCAATTTGGCTTGCTCTGTTGTTTGTTATCTCATCCGTGGGTCCTCCCTACGTGATGACTATAGACAACAATATTTTTTCAGTTGAAAACATATTTCTCTAACTTAATGTTAATGATATTAGTTTGATCTATTTTCTAACCCCAATGTCTTACTAAAAACCTAAATCTTAGATAAATAATTTGTTTTAATATAAATAACCTGAAATTATAGGTTTGCTGATTGTATTGTACCACAGACGGTGATGGAGCAGAGATCGTTGTGCACGGTTGAATAACAAAAATCATTAAAAAATATGTAAAAGGAGGAAAATAGATTACACATGTCATTTATGAATGAAAATTGTGTACGGATATAATTTTTTGTAACCAAAGAGAAGAACACGAAAACACATTTATCTTATAGCAAATATTCAAATATAACCTAATTTTGAGACATATATATATATAATTGTAGTAGTGTATGACCCCTTTTACCCACATGTGAATATGGTAACATATTACTAATGATGAAACTATAGTAACGAAGAGTACCTAACACTCATCATGATTAGGAACCTTGAGAGATCGGGCTCTATGGCTACCCATCACTAAATGAGGTCATGTTGGACGTGAGTAGACATAGAGGTACCCTTTAGTGATGGGGAGTAACCGACAACCTGCACTATTGGGAACCTTTAGTGACAACAACTTATTTAGAACCATCGCTAATGTTATTCCATATTATAAAAAAATAGAATGCATCCTGAATCAAAGCCATAATTTATCAGACAATGTTGCACATTGCAAACAACACATAATTCATGAAAGAATATCACCATCACAAATTGTATTGTACAAACAAAGCATACATCAAAATTATATTACAAACATCATAATTTTCATTAAATGTTACAAGTGATATTACATCACAAGTTCACAATTAACAAAGTTTAATTCTAGCTTTATAATATTCATAAGTTAGTCTCGCTAAGATTACATTGAGGTATGATGAATTCCTATAAATTGAGTTTTTATTATTCGAAGAAATAGGCAATGTTATGTCTTTCACAATGAGGTTAGTCTATCGTCTTCCCCTTGCTTGTGTGATAGTAGTGAGTGCCCTAACTGTGAGGTGTTGTTGTGTGACCTGACGACTCTTAAGTCTAGGTACACAGAGAGAGTGGATGAGAGAGACGCTATGGCCACTGAGCATGAAAGGGCTCAGCAGGAGCTAAAAGATGCTCATGCCACTGTCGTCGTACCTTGTGTAGACTGCCCATCCCATTTAGCTAGTATAGCTGAGCTGAGAGCCAATAGTGATGAGCAGTTGAGTGAGTTAGCTAGAGTGAGAGCTAAGTTGGAGCAGACTAAGCTAGAGCTTGAGACTTTGTCAGTTCCACCCACTGTTTGTGAGAACTGCTTGTCCATAAGAATGGAGTTGATCAAGCTAAAAGTTGAGAAGTCTGTCGAAGTTGATAAAGAGTGTTAGACCTGCTTGTCTCGGGTGGAGGTGTTAACTTCTTTGAGAGAGGAGCTAGCTGATGCTCAGAACGAGAACTTTTACCTCCGTCAGATCCTGAGTTGGATTAGTGCCAGAGAGCCACAACTCGGCATGATGATCCAGCAGTTCAAGAGACAGGATGGGTTTGGGGTAGGCTACACCTATACCAAGGCTGATTTTGACAGTGCTATTAGCCGAGCAGTGGAGTGGATTAAGATTACTCCCGAACAGAGATATCCCAAGACTCACTCCACTGAGTTCTTTAAGGATAGTTAACCCAAGGATGGAGTGTTCCAAGATTAACCTAAAGTTCCACCTAAGAAGTAGATCTGGGTTCCAAGGCCTAAACCACTCAACACTTCTCTTGACTCTTTACCTAGACCCTCTCACACCAAAGATGCTACACCCAACACCACCAAGTCTAAGAATCCCAAGCCTCAACCACATCCCAAGAGGCCTACCTATCACTGTGAGTTTTGTCAGAGAGACGGGCATCTTGAGGAGTTTTGTTTCAGGAGGAAGCTGATGAGGACATCACTTCACATGATACACACATGGAGCCTCCACCTACAATTCAGTTACTAGGACGAATCACACGCGCCCGTGCCCGTCGCCTGAACCATGAGGTTAATTCTTTCCTTAGCAACTATGTCAATATTTGTTTGGATGGGATGCTACTGAATACTAGTGATATTTTGTTGCTTAGGAACATGGGAGAGGGAATAGAAGAGTTGGAGCTGAAGACGGAGTCGCGCGGATGTTTTGAAGTCAAGATTTCGCTGGTTCGGACTACATCAACCACCCTGCACCAAAATGGGCATAACTTCCTCATACGAAGTCCGATTGGCGCGTTCTTTGACGTTTTGGAAAGCTGAGGAGAAGACGGATCGTTGCCGTTGGTTTCACCTCATTTGGAGTCTCGAGTCGTTCTGTGTGATTTAAACAGTCCTGCATTACAGAACTGGGCCATGTTGGCCCATAGTCTGAGTCTGTACGTCTTCTAGCCCACAACCTGTGTCTGTTCGCCTTCCACAGGCCGCCGCCCTATATATTCTCATGCCAGCCGCCTCTAGGGTTAGGTTTTGCTTTGTTTGCATCTACACTTGTGTGTTAGATCCCGCTTCTTGCACCGGACCGATTGGCTGCTGCATTGGCGTTTGTGAAACCTCACCTTATCTTCGTTTGTCTGTGTTTTGGCATTCGATTTGTATCCTTCCTGTTCTTGCTTGTGTTCTTGGGTTCGCTTGCAGGAATTAGCCTTCGTGGCGAGGTCAATCACGTCCTGCGTGGTTGATAACCAACAGAGACAGTGGTGTAACGATTGCAAGGTTTTGATCCGCCGGACCGGAGCCTTGGATCGCCAACGTCGAGATTCTCCACCAACCCAAGTTTATCCTTTCCTAGCGGAAGATCGGGACCACTCCCCCATCAGTTGGTATCAGAGCTCAGTTTTCCCGTTAGGTAATCTCGATCTGCTTTTGTTTTTACCCAGAGTCCAGAAAACCGCACCAAAAAAAATTCCCCACCGAGAACCCCTTTGTGCCTTGCGATTTTAATTTCAGTTTTTAACTTTGTTGAGTTTGTGTTCTTGGTCGAGTCTTGTGGCTGGTTTAGTCATCCCTCTGTGTCGTTTGAGTAGTAGTTGTTCTTGTGTCTCAGAAAAAAAAAATTCCCCACCGAAAAACCCCCCCTTCCGCAACCCTATTTTGTTTTCCACATCCAGTCTTTGTGACCCCCCTTCAGTAAAACAGGCATAACTTTTCGCTCGTTTGGCAGAAAAATCTGAAATTTTTTGAGCGTGTTCCCCAGTTAGCCCTCACCAGAATCGCCAAAAAAATTCAGGAAGATAAAGAAAAAAATTGGTCAAAGTTTTTGCTCGCCGGACAGCGAACTTGTTTGAATTTTTGTGAGCCACATCCCAACTCAGTTGTAGGTGCCAATTTTTGTGGTTGCATCTCTGGTCATCCTTGTTCAAAAAAAAATAGAGTGAAAAAAAAGGAGAAAAAAATATATAAAAAAAAGAGAAGCGGTCCTGTTAGTTGCTTGTCCGAACTCTTGTCCGAACTCTTGTCCGATCTCTTGTCCGATCAGTGGCAGGCAGTGGCAGTTTCTGCTTGTCCAATCCCTTGTCCGAACTCTTGTCCGATCTCTTGTCCGATCAGTGGCAGTTTCAGTGGCAGTTTCTGCTTGTCCAATCCCTTGTCCGATCTCTTGTCCGATCTATTGTCCGATCTGCAGAGAGCTGAATTTGGCCTGTGTTGCTTCCATTTGATTTTGGGCACATAGTTTCCCTCTATTGCTTGAATTTTCACCTTGGGAGCACTAAGGCCAGCAACTTTGACGAGTACTAGGGAATACTTATTGAACTTGGTTTAACTGTTATTATTATCGCTAATCCTTGCTACTCACTTTGCCTTCCAAGCTACACCTTTCTCTTGGTCACGACAGATTCATTCCTTGCAATTGCCACCACCCTCCACTTGGTTCATCAACCTGTAGACCGGTTACCTCACTGCGGCATGGTAAGAACACTTGCAAGCGTGGGTAAGGTGCTTGACGGATTGCTTCCACCACACATCCACCACCCCACCTAGCTGTTTACATAAGGATTATTCTTTGTTGTTTGCCTTTTCACTAACATGGCAGCACTTATTGTACAACGTGACTTGAGCACTCCCATGGACCAGGACGACCAGGCAACACGGAACAATATATTTCAGACCATCTTCCTCGTCAATAACCGTCGTGCGCGTGTCATCATCGACAGCGGTAGTTCAACAATTTTGTGAGCCTCGACGTGGTAACTAACCCTTCAACTTTCCACACGTGCACATCACACCCTTACCATGTGCAATGGCTCAACGATAGCGGTAATGTCATGGTAACACAAACTGTTCACATCGAATTTGCCATTGGTACATACTTCGGAAGTGCTGATTTTGATGTAGTACAATGCAAGCATGTTCTCTATTACTTGGTAGACCTTGGGTATATGATACTGATGCTACACACCATGGTAGGAGCAATAGTCACATTTATGTATAAAGGAAAGAAAGTTACATTGCTTCCTAGACTCCTGCTGAAATTGTGAAATTTGAACAAGAAAAACGTGCTAGGGACCACAAACGAGCAAACAACTTTCTGAAAATCAGCAAGTAGCTGAGACACTTTCGAGGCAACAAAAAGACAAAGTTGTTTCTCCTTCCTCATCACAAGTTATTAATCTGAAAGGATCGTGTCATGCTTGCAACTAAAACTAACCTTGCAGTACGTATGTTTTCTTGGTCTTGCAGGTTTCTACCGGCGTTTTGTGAAAGATTTCAGCACCATAGCCGGCCCTTTACCCGAGTTAACCAAGAAGGGAGTACTTTTACTTGGAAGCCAGCACAAGAACAAGCTTTGGCCACACTCAATGATCGCCCTTACACGTGCACCTCTACTTCAGCTACCCGACTCCAGTAAGACTTTTGATTTAGAATGTGATGCTAGTGATTTTGTGAATAGGAGATGTGCTGCTACAAGGAGGTACAACCCGTGACCTATTCTAGTGAGAAATTGCATGGTCCCAATTGAATTATTTTACTTATGATAAGGAATTATATGCCTAGTGTGTGTGCTTGAAACTTGGCAACATTACCTTTTGCTAATGAGTTTAATATACATTTTGATCATGCAGCACTAAAATATTTGAGACAGGCAAGCTAAACTGAACGTAGACATGTTAAAGGGTTGAATTTATTGAATCTTTCCATACATTGTGAAATACAAGAATGGCAAAGAAAGTGTGTTGATGATGCATTGCCTCGTAGGATGTGTTCTTTATCTCAACTTGATATTAAACGTTCCAGATTTGGAAAGTTTGACAAAATTGAATGTTGAGATAAAGAATTTGCTGAACCTACACTAAATGTAATGATGGAAAGGCTGGAAAAAATTTCATGTTTATGACGGGTTCTTGTCCATGCTAACAAGCTATGTGTTCAGATTCGTCCGTACGTTTGCTGTGTTGCAGGCATCACATGGCGGTGGATTAATGGAACATTTTGGGAGAGAAAAGACTTTGGCCCTGCTGTCCATAATTTTATTGGCTCAAGATGAGAGATGTTGAACGATTTGTGCAGCGTTGTGCCACATACCATAAAGCTAAGTCCAAACTTAATCCATATGGTTTGTATAATCCAACTTCTGTTTCTAGTGCACCTTGGGAAGATATTAGCATGGACTTTATTGTGGGATTGCATAGAACAAAGAGGGGGAGAGACTCCATATTGTAAGAGTGGATAGGTTTTCTAAATGGCACACTTATCCTGTCACAAGACACGATGCTTCACATATTGATGATTTATTTTTTCAGGGAAAATTGTGAGATTGCACGGGATGCCTAGAACCATTATTTCAGATCATGATGTGAAGTTTAGAGTTACTTTTGGAAGACAATGTGGGCCAAGCTTGGCACAAATTGCTGTTTTCAACAACTGTCACGCGCAAACTGAAGGTCAAACAGAGGTTGTAAACCGTACACCTCTCCATGTTGCTGCGAACAATGATTAAGAAGACTTGAAAGAATGGGAGGATGTCTCTTCTACATGTTGAATTTGCATACAATAGAGCTGTCCACTCAACAACACAATTGTGCCCGTCTGAAGTGGTGTATGGTTTTAAGCCAATCACACACTTGATTTGTTGCCACTATCCTTTTCATAGAGAGTGGCAAACATGGAGGAAACTAAGCTGTGCAGAGTTTTGGAAAGCTATGCATCTAAAGACCAAGGAAGTTATAGAAAAGGATGCCCGCTATTTTTGCTCAAATACAAATAAAGGAAGAAAGAAGATGTTTTTTCAAACCAGGAGATCTTGTTTGGTGTACTTGCGTAAGGATCGTTTTCCTAATTTGATAAAGTTTAAATTGATGCCACCGTGCTGATCATTAAACCCTATTTGGGAGCTGACGATGAGCTTGAGTCGAGAACGAATCCAATTCAAGAGGGGAGGGATGATGAGGACATCACTATCACATGATACACACATGGAGCCTCCACCTACAATTCAGTTACTAGGACGAATCACACGCGTCCGTGCCCGTCGCCTGAACCATGAGGTTAATCTTTCCTTAGCACTATGTCAATATTTGTTTGGATGGGTGCTACTGACTACTAGTGATATTTTTGTTGCTTAGGAACATGGGAGATGGAATAGAAGAGTTGGAGCTGAAGACGGAGTCGCACGGATGTTTTGAAGTTCAAGATTTCGCTGGTTCGGACTACATCAACCACCCTGCACCAAAATGGCATAACTTCCTCATACGAAGTACGATTGGCGCGTTCTTGACTTTTTTGGGAAAGCTGAGGAGAAGACGGATCGTTTGCCGTTGGTTTCACCTCATTTGGAGGTCTCGAGTCGTTCTGTGTGATTTTAAACAATCCTGCATTACAGAACTGGGCCATGTTGGCCCATAGTCTGAGTCTGTACGTCTTCTAGCCCACAACCTGTGTCTGTTCGCCTTCCACAGGCCGCCGCCCTAATATTCTCACGCCAGCGCCTCTAGGGTTAGTTTTTCTTTGTTTGCATCTACACTTGTGTGTTTAGATCCCGCCTCTTGCATCGGACCGATTGGCTGCTGCATTGGCGTTTGTGAAACTCACCTTATCTTCGTTTGTCTGTGTTTTGGCATTCGATTTGTATCCTTCCTGTCTTGCTTGTGTTCTTGGGTTCGCTTGCAGGAATTAGCCTTCGTGGCGAGGTTAATCGCGTCATGAGTGGTTGATAACCAACGGAGACAGTGGTGTACCGATTGCAACGGTTTGATCCGCGGACTGGAGCCTGGATTGCCAACGTCGAGATTCTCCACCAACCCAAGTTTATCCTTTACCTAGCGGAAGATCGGGACCACTCCCCCATTAGAAGCGGTTTGAGCGAGCAAAGAGAACTCGAGGTGGGCAGGAGCATTCTACCAGCAGGATGGTAGACAAGAGTTCCTCGAAGTAGAGAGAGGCTAGAGGCTAGGCCACGTCGTGTAGGTTGGTAGAGGAGACGGTTTTTATGACCGTGCTCCGGAGGGTGGTTTCCGTTCCGGCAGAGTTCCAGATCGTTATGGATATGGTTTTAAACTTCGTTACCGTGATTTTAGGTACAACAGAGAACCGTGCTTTGAGCCGCGTTTTGGTCTAGACTCATATGATTCCTTCTGCTTTCCTACATACGAGCAGATGGCTCGACCCTGGTTTTGCACTTTTGCTAAACCTGGCATTGGACCGTTTGCTCCCACTCATGATTATTGATCTTGATTTGGGAGTTGTGTATCTGTTTTAGGATATTTGAGTCAGTTTTTTCTTTCTTATTTATTTATTGAGTTCTTTTGTGAGCGTTCTTATCATGCATAATCATCAATCACATTTTGAGCTTGCTTCTGTTATATGATTAATCTTCTTTACTTTCTCTAGCTACTATATGTTTTTGAGTACTTGTCGATGATCATGTTCTGTTTCAGTTCACATGATATATCTTATATTTGTCATATGCATGGCTTTTATGTTTTAAACATGAAAAATGATCACCATTGCTTCTAGTAACCAGCATGTGTAGGTTGCATGCTTTCGCTATCTTTTACATGCCTGGTAGCTATATCCTTACTTAGATGCAGATATGCAACTTGGACATATATGCTTTAAATATGAAAAATGTGTTATAAAAATGATAAAAAATTCAGAAAATGAAAATCCATGCATTTTTATGATTATTAGAAAAGATCCAGGTGAGTTTCCTTTGTCGCATTGCATTGTTCTGGACTGCTTACCATAGCACTTTGGTATGAACTAGTATGGTGCAATGTATGCCAAGACCAATGTCTTAGCTTCTGATGGTCCAGTTCTGGCCTAGGCTTGACTTGGTCGGTTAGCATAAGGTTTGACATGCAAATAACCCCTGGCAGAAATGAAAAAAAAAAAAAAAGAAAAAG